>APFE030494921.1:17388-51894 GCA_000404065.3 Pinus taeda | reverse complement strand
CCAATCAAGGCGATGTCATTTGGATCGATTTTATTAGCCGTGTTGATTGGGGGTCTTCCCATGTTGTGTGTAGCCACATCTGTGGGCAAAGATGTGGTAGGTACGACGTGTAATTCTTTCATCATTATTTTTTGTTGATGTTTCAATTTGCTCAATTCATAAAGAGTGATATTGGCCCTAGTCTTTTTCATGTCATCGATAATATTGTAGTCCATTTCATCTGACACTATTAGTATTCTTGATGGAGGTGTTTGGTCTGGTTGGACTGGGCTAGATTGAGTCGCCTTCGCGGTTGTTTTCTTTGTTGCGACTTTTTCTTTTATTGTAGGGCTTGCGCCCTTCTGCTTGGGGGTAGTTTGGGGAGGATCAAGTTGGTTTTTTCTTCGTGTGCTAACTGTAAATGCTTCTTGATCCTCTTCTTGTGGGAGGATGAAATCCCACATTCCTTGTAGTTCCACAACTTCTTCATCATCGGTTTGTCCTTCAATGGTTCTCTTGTCTTCTTCCTCTTCTTCGAATTCGACATTCGAAATAGCGTTGGGTGGTTTCGTATCCATTGAAGGGCCTCTTTTAAAAGTTCTATAGGGATTTTTCGAAGAAGTGTCTGCCACTTGTTTCTTTATGTCGATCATCTCATTGGACATGGTCTTTAATACTTTCTGTAACCCTTCCAAATCGAAAGGGTCTTTTGTCTGTTTCTTCTTGGGGTCTTCCTTGAAGGAGATCTTTTTAGATTTGCGTTCTTCTATCGCAGATCTCTTCTCTAAAGCTACAACACGTCTCTCTACCGCTATCGCCTTTGTCAGGTTTTCGACTAAAGTTGTTTTATTCACCCTATCTACGAAGATTGCTAGATTTGATGGTAAGGCTGTGATATACCACTCACATCGCACTTCTTCGCTAGGTTGGGAAGTAGTGGGGATTTTGTTAAGGATCTTATTGAATCGTAAATTGAAATATTTGATGTGTTCTTTAGTTTCGGCTTTAACATTGGATAGGTCACTGATTAACGTTGCCGTTGATCTATCATCACCAAATTTGGTGAGGAATTGACTTTGAAAGATGTCCCAACTTGTTATAGACCCGGAAGGTAACGAAAAGTACCATGACCCGGATGTTCCTTGCATTGTATAGGGAAAGAGCCAGACCACAACATCTTCATTGGTAACTCCATTGAGATTGACAGAGAGCATGAAATTGTTAATGTGCTCTTCAGCTAGCATGCCTGCTTCTGGGTTGAACTTGGGTAGCCATTTCTCAGGATGGGGTGGTATTTTCAGGGGTGGAGGCATAAAAACCGCTCCAGGATTGTTCCATGGAGCTTGAGCCATCTTTGAGCTACTGGTAATTGCAAGTGTAGGAGGCGATCCTTGAGGATTTGAAGATGCAGATAATATGATCTTGGATGATTGGGGAAGAGGGGTTGTGGAAGGTGGATGAGTGATTTGGAATGGAGATGTGGGCGGTTGACTTCGCGGTGAGGGGGTTAAGATGGATGATGTAGATGAAAGAGTTTCACTGTCAGAGTGCAGTGATGTTTTCCTTGCTCTTTTTTTGGTGGGAAGAGGGAGTTCGGTTGGATGGATGCCAAATTTTCCGCTTTTTAACCTGGTCAGGGGATGAGCAGGATTGTATTGCGAAGTCACTCTCCTTTGCGATTTATCAGACCCTAGTGAAAAAATAGAAAATCCCTGGAGTTTATGAATAAGAGTTTGAACTTCAGGGGGTTCGATGGTAGGTTGGTCTGAAATATTAGGGTATGTAGCAACGGTTATTATTCGACCGACTTGGGATTCTAAATTTAAATTTTCTAAGGAAGTCGGGGGAGTTGATGAGGGCGATTCACTCTCAGAATGGTATTTAGATTTTGATTTAGGTGCCATTCATAGTTCAGGCCCTCCTTCTAGCGCCAAATATGTTGAAGCCCCGAAAATCGGGTCGACAACAAGGGGGATACCCACCCGGTCCGGACCTTGGTTGGCAGCTCCTTATCTGTTTGGTATAGCGGGTCCGACTGGGGATGGCGGGACCAGTTTCCCGACCTTGGGTGTGTGTGTGTGTGTGTAGAGTTTGGACTACGCTGATCTAAGGGGGATTTAAAGCAAATCTAATTCAGTCTCTTTAAACTAACTCTATGCTATTGTAGTCTAGTAAGAAACAACACATCTAATCTACACTAACCCGGGGTGTATATCTTCTATTATGCGATCTAGAAATATTTCGAACAATAACTGGTAATAAAGATCATTTAGCTATCATAAGAATAGAAATCATTAAAGATAAACTATTTTGCATAAGAAGTTAGGCAAAACAATTATGAGCAGCATATCGCATAATAAGTTATTTAAATGTCAGATACAAACAATATGACTCCACTGTACAAAAGTGCCAAATGATAACCCATACATTCATATAATGACATATACACAACTGAAACTATAAATCACTTAAAGAACATAAGCATAAATAGTCAAGAGATAGAAGTACCATTTATGACTGGTTCCACTCATAAGCTTCAAGAAACAATGATTTATCTCTCCTTGTTCTAACATCTACTAAGAGTACAGAAGTGCAACATCAGTAGCAGATATCAGACACAAACATTAATAAACCTTGATCCATCCATTCCTCAAAACCACCTTTGAGGGCGCAAAAGTGCATGTTCTGAGGACGAGTTTTTGACAAATCTCCGGACCCTTCTCTAAATGCCTGAGAAGGGTTTAAATACTGCTAACTAATTAACTTGATTACATAAATTTGGAATCCGGTTTTCAAATGACCGTCCCTTTGATAAAGAAAATTATTTCTAAAATTAAATCTAGCTTTGAACTATTTCTGTTTTTTTTTTTTTTTGCTCCTTAGTGCTGTAAGTGCGTAGAATTCGTCTGAGAAGAGTCGGTTGGTTGCCTTTCCATTTTTTTTGTGTGCTATAAAAATAGGGGTAACAAGGGTCGGCACCACTTTTTGATAAACTATCATATATTTTAGAGAATCTCCTGCTGACTGAGTGTATACTTGGTAATAACTCGAATTTTCCTCAAACTGGATCTGCTTTTGCTATTTCGGTTTTCTATCTTCACGAATGACTTGATGAGTCAGAAGACTTTACTTTCCGAGCAATTCTCTGGATTGGAAACTACCTTCGTTTTTCATTCTGGGCTTTTCTAACGTGTAAGCTTCAGGTATCTTTGTAATCATGTTGCTTTTGTGCGCCTTTGATTCTAAGCTTCAGATGGCCTGTCGGTCGTTAGCATCTGCTGAGTGATACTCTGGAATCTGTAGTCCTATCGTATGTGGTTCCTGCTTCTGAAGAAGTCTCTTGTGTGTTCTCCGAGCATCGGCGGTTTCCTATTTTCCTTAGATGTTTCCTGCAAAACAAATTACTCCATTTTATCTCCTGTTTTATAGTTTGCGTAAAGGAAAAGAGTAAATGAAAATAAAGATTGATATGAAAGCTTCAGATCTTGCGTGTGTATAATCATGACATTCAAAGTGAACTGACTCTTTGAAAAACGAAAGGTAGCCAATCGTACAATCATTAATTTATTTTTACAGGCGCGCGCCGAATTCTGATTAATGGATAGCTTTCCTTCAATGTTGTGCTGAGCAAGATTTGCGCTCATCGCAGATCGCAGATCGCAGATTTGTATTATAGTATTGTGGTATCGCAATATCGAATCATCGCAGATCGCAGATATTAGTCATTGCGTCTTACTCTATGCGGCTGCTGCGATATGTGACGTCGCACATATGTCGTCGGGGATTTCTTAAGCTTCTCCTTTTAAGAGCTCTTATGGTAAATGTGATGCGATGAATTTAGCATCGCTTCTTCGTGGTTTGATATGCTCACAAAAGAAGTGTTGCCTTTGTTTTGCTGCGATAAGATTCTAAGGAAAAAAAAATATATATATTCATGGGGATTTTGTTTGAATTTTTTACTAAGGGTCCCCCATTTGCTTGGTGTTGTTGCTAATACCAAACAAAAGAGGGGGGGTTGTTGGTGACCACAACAATGGGGTGCACCAACATCTACCCAAGAGGAGAAAGGACTAGGATTTCCTCCAAGGGGAAATCCTTGGTTGGTGGACTCCATTTTTCTCAACCTAAGACCAATGATGGAATAGTGATGTTATTCCGATTAAAATAAATTTTAGGGACTTTGACACAACTTTGTTTCTTCAATTTTTAAGAGTCGAGAAAAAACAAAAGATGACTCTAGTCGCCTTCAGTTTTTAATGAGCTTGAAGTGACAAGTGTTCAGATGGACCTTTTCCTTTAAGGAGTCTAAAAAGGAATGAAAGAGACTACTCCAGAAATCTAGACAGAGGGATTACCAAACCAATCGCAAAACTGTAGAGTACTTTTTACGGTACGGCAGTCAATCTTCCCGAATGCTGTGTTCAGTGCATTGCGATCGATAGGGCGGTAGACACAGCTTCCTAAGGATAAAGGATATAGCCTATTGTGGTCTCCCAATATATACTCGACGGTACATGGGAGCACAAGTCTATACTAGCACTTATCGTCTCAAAGAAGAGGAATCACCCAACCAACAATGAAAGCGATAGTTACTAGGCTTTACGACGTCGGAATACGTCTCTAGCATAGACTTCTAAATGTTGTGTTAGGTTCCAAAGCATTTTTATGTTCATTGAATTTATTTTACAGTCGATATTGCTTAAGAATTTTCCTTTCAGGTTCACCACGTGATGTAGATATATAATTCCTAAAATTAAATCTAAGATGATAAACAATCGTTTAATCTTCTTTTGCAATGAAAATCCTAGCTACTAAGGAAAGAGAAATGAGGTTCGTTCAACATAGAGAACAGAGAACACACTATATGCGCTGTCCTAAATCAAATCAACAAGCAGTCTAAATGCAAATGCACATGCATGTATTTGTTTTCATCCTTCTTAATGTGTGAATGAAAAGAAGAATGCTAAGTACAAATTTGAATTATCTTTTCAAAGCGACAATACTAACAAATTTCTCTTCAAAACGAAAGGAAGATAACAACGACACTTTGCAATTTCGAATTGAAAATTGTTTTCGACACTTGAAAAACTACTAATTCAAATCAAATACAAGAGTAATAGTATAATCGACCATCAATAACAATAGGATTCTCTTTTATGATTGAAAACGACACTTGCGACACTTCCAAATCAAGAAACAACAGTCTGATTACGGTACTTCTTTGTAAAAGAGAACTGAAAATGGTGCACAATACATAAAAAAAAATTATAGTTCTTTGCACAATGGAGGTAGAATGATGGAAAGGAATGGGGTTTCCATAGTGGTATACTGATCACAGAAAGCAAAACTCATGAATAGAGCTGAAGAGAGTGAAGAAAAACCAAAGTCTGAAGGCAAAATCTACCTTTTTTGACCATCACACCTGTTACACAGGGAATTCGGTATGCATCCCACCTACTACACATGGGAGGTGCGATGCATACAGACTTCCTTGAAGAGAGGGTGTGATGGTACCAATGTGAGACTTCTAATTGGTCTTTGCTCACAATTTGCAGCTCAGTTCAGGGATTTAGGCCGAGAAAGTGATGTTCAGTAAATATAAATCACGGGGGTTGATCCAATGAGGTTGCTAGATCCACCACTAGGGCAATCAGAATGCTTGTAGATGGATTGTTCAATTTATAAACAAAACACAGAGATAGACTGAAGCAACATTGATATACTTTACACTTGCATAGCAAATGCAGTTCGAAGTCTAGATGGCTTGACTTCAGGCTCCATCTGTAAGTTTATAAAACAAACAAATATAGACAAGAAAACAATCTATTTTCTCCCCAGCAGAGTCGCCATTTTGTTATCGGGAAATCTAGTGTCCACTCGGAGCTGCTAGTCCCACTAAGACTCGTAGCTATCTCAGAAACAAAAAAAATAAAACTACTATATCTTTCCTTTATGAGAAGTAGATAAGAGGGGAACAAGGGATTCCAAGCTCAGCCTTGCACTTGGTTCCTTTCTTAGTTCCTCTCCCTTATTACAGATCTTTGCCAATCCTCTTTCATCTAACCAGTTTCAAAGAGCACCTGTGGAATGAAAGCAACATAATACTATTGAAGAACAAAGATCTACAATCATAAGCAATACAGGACCAGATATGTATTGGCCACATAAATGCATATATCATCAAACATACAAGGATGTGGAGGAAAACTTGAATAGCTTTATTAATATCAAGAATAGCAAAGAAGATTACAACCAATTGTTCTGACCCAACATCATCCTCTCAGCATGAAAGCCCTTCTTCATCTCATGAAAAGCTTAGATCACCCAACACTATGATGTTGCACCAGGAAACCAACAACACTTCCTTACAAGATACAAGATTCCAGCCTCTCGATCTCTGTGAGGAGGGATCCATATATAGATGATTGTAGGGGGGTGAGTCAGCTTCTGGGATTTTGATTAGTGTCCTCTCTCTGATAGTTCTTGATTCCACTTGGAGATTGATGATCTCTTACTCATCCCTGGGCGAATTCAGAGAGGCAAGTGTCATAGGAGAAGTTTCTGGAAGATTCCATGATGATTTACCTTGCAAAATATCTCTTCCATTTGTCTACTCTTGCCCATTGCACCCTACAAAAGGGATTTTCAGTATGCATCACACCCTTTACACTGAGCAGGTGAGATGCATCACACCCTCTGCACTGGGAATTCTGTAGGGTCCAATTTTGACCAGTTCTGAGCAGTTTTCTATGGAGAACTTCTGGGAGATGATGTAATCAGCTGACCTTGTTCCTTTAGTGCATGAAGCAACAATTTTAGGGAATTAGGAGCCCTTGGTTTATGGACATGTATGATTGGGGTTTCGGTGCCCAAAAATGTCTATAACACCATCCCCTTCACCTTTGTCTACTCATGGATAAAGCTTTAGTTGTTTTGGAAAGTCTTACAGCTTCTTCACCTCCACTTCCAGTTGGTTATCAGAGGCTCTCTTCAGACCCTCTCCCCATTGACATAGATATTGACTTAGATTCTTCTCTTGTCCATCCTCCTCTTTCCGAACCTGGTTGTCCTATGCCCATTCCAGACCGACCATTGATCGGAGAGAGTGTTGGCCTGGATTCACCACTAGTGATCCACTCCATTCCTAATGAGCAACATGATTATATTGCTCATGTTCCTCTCGTCTCGTCAAATTCTCTTGAGTCTGAGAACAACTCTCCTATCCCCGCTTATCAATAGAGTCCTTCTTCGGTTCTTGTAGATCATGGGGGTAATCATATGATACCCCCACCAAGCAGTTCAGTCATTTCTTTCGACTAGAGTCATTTGGTTGTTTTCCTCCTTCCATCCTATGTGCCTTTCCAAATTACAGTACGTTCCTATGATAAGGCAATACTGATGCAGGAGCATCAAGACCATTTTTTTCATTGTAAATATGTGATTAAAGGGGCTGTGAAAATTCTTAATATTTTATTAATTAATTTGTTATTTTTAATAAAATAGGAGAAAGTGAGGATTTTGTAAATATTCTTTTAAGGAATATGAGAGAAAATAGAGTTAGTATTAATGAGGGAGCCTAAGTTGGAATTAGTTTCTAAGTCTTAGGGATGAGAATCTATCTTTTAGGGATGTTGAGAGATTTAGGGATTTGTTGAGATACTAAGGGGATTGAGCATTTAATTAGATGATTTTTTTTTAAATTGTATAAAGGGGTTTGAGAGAAAAACATTGAAACAGAGAAGTGAGCGTGAGAAGTTCTCTTGGGGAGCCTTCGGGCAGTTTGTAAAAGGGCCATGGATTTGTATATCTAGCCATGAGTGGGAAGTTCTTGTAAATGTTGTTTTATGTGGATATAAGTATGTTAAATCTGATTTGCGTGAACGTGGTTGCGTTTAATGAAGTGTGAGACATGATGCTATGCATGTATCCAGCGGTTGACTTTAACTGTAGTTTGGAAGGTGTGAATGGTTTTTTTTTCTCCACTTTGTTATGGACAGGCGCTATACGTTATTGATATGGCTCAGAACATGATTGGCGAAACTGATGTTTGGTATACGCTTTGAGTACAGTTATGTAGAAGTTCTATTTTTCCAAAGGCGCAATGTGTGTATTAGTTATTGACTATCGTTTGCCCATGCGCTGTTGCTGCGTGTACTAATTGTTGAATGGCCTTTCATATGGTGAATGCGCAATTACTGTGAACACGATGTGTATAATGTGAATTTGTATGGGCGCTCCTTTATATACTGTGAAATTGCATCGTTACGTAGGTGTTTTATGAAGGCAATTCGCCTTGAATCTTCATTTATTCCATTAATGTAGTTTATTCCATTAAAGGGCCGTGCTTGTATGAATTGCGATTGTACATTTGTCCAATAACCAAGGTTCGAAACAACTCTTGGTTGTGTGCTAATCCGAATGTGCGGCATCATTAGTGCATAAAGTTATAAAGGAATCGGCGTTGGTTGGTTGAACACATTGCAGTTAAAGCTTAACGATTTTGATTGGGATCATATCCGCAACAGGGGTTGAGTACCAGAATTTGAGGAGCGAGTTAATCCTTGAAGTGTTGTTGGATATTGTTGGCGACTGCAGTTATGTGTATCTTGAGTTATGAATCCGACGGATGTTGTATTGGCGTTGATAAATTAATATAATTTACAACCTGTATGTGTGCAGAACCGTCATGTCAGAGCTACCCCGAATTGTTGAACCGTGAAAGGAATTATTGGAACATTGATCATGCGAACAAGGATTGAGGAGGAACGAAGTCATTGTTGAACAACAGAACGTAATTGAGGGCGGCAACAATTTGCATTTAATTAAAAGAGAAGAGGCACGTATATGCAGAGGCATGTATATGCATTATACGAATGTCGCAGAGATTAAAGGTAGTAGAAGGTGATTTTATTCAGGAAGTGCGCTTGCATAATTTCCAATACACACGGTTGGCATTACGCGGACGATTAAGACCGAAGGTTGAGCGGTACAAATGAATATACATTGACAGAAAGACACAGTCAATGTGTTAGTTCGAGAGTGGAAGCTGTAGTTCGTATGTGAACGTCGTATGCTGTATAACGGAACAGAGTTCAAGGCGAGAACTTGGAAGCGTAGATCTAACCGGAGGAAATTATATGCAGGTAATTCCGTTGAACTGTGGTTTATGCCTCCTGTATGAGTTGACCGAATATATAAGGGAAGATGTATACCTTTCTTATGATTGCGTATTGAGGAATTCTTTTAAGGAGCGGCTTTGAAACTGATATAAAAGTCCGAAGTTGAACAACTATATATGTATACGATTCCGAGATCAGAATTATATGTCTTCGCCATAGAGTAAAATCACATTTTCATCCATATGACTCAGGACTGGGAGCATGGCGTAGTATGGTTATTATGTTGGGTAACCAAATTGTGAAGATGCTGAATTGAAAAAAACCTCTACGTTGTTTTGTTAACACACCTTCGAACTGTTTGTTGTTAAGATAAGATAGTGGCAGTCATATGGGTTTTGTTGTGGGTTGAAATGACTGTAAGGGAGCAATTTTTTTGTTGAGTTGGGAGTTGGACTTAATGCAAGCGTGGTTTTTATAATTTATCTTTAAGCAGACACTTGTGTGTGTTGAATGCATGGAAGTTGTAAAAGATCCTGGTAGTTGTGGCCTAGGAGTGGCCTGGGCTGTGTCATTTGGTATCAGAGCTGGAATAGCTCTGTTTGAATGATGAAGTTTTTTTTTTAATTGCATGTGATAAGATCAGAGTTTTAAATTTGATGTGTAAGCTACACAAATGCAGTGAACAGATTGGCAGAAGTGAAAGGAGGAAACCATCATGCAAGACCTTAAGAGGTGAGATGATTTTTTTTTATTTGAAATTTATGATTGAGGTTTATGGTTGCAGAGAAGACAATGGCATTGAACCTGGCATTCAGCTAAAGGCTGGATAAGGAGGAAAATTGTAGTGTCCTGAAGAAGAACGTGAGTTGAAGAGACAGCCTAGAGAGTGAGCAGAGGAGAGTGCTCAAAGAGGTTCCAGAGGCAGTGAACCAGTACTTACCAAAATACTGAGTGAGGAGGGCTTGGTGAGGTAAGTGATAGCAGAAGAGATTGTTTTCGTAGAGGCTAGTACAACTCATGGAGAAAGTGATCATGGAGGATCAAAGAAGAGGTTCAGAGGAATGCCACAGCGATGAGATGACTGCAGAATTCAGAGAAAGAGAGATTGCAATAATGAAAGTGCAATTGCAGGTACTAGAGGAATGACTGCAAGAGCAGGAAAACCATAATAGAGGATGGATCTTTCCACTAAAGGGAAAGAAAGTGAAGTGGCAGAAGCTACAACAGAAAAGAGATCGACAGATAAACATGCAGTTAATGGAAGAGCTGAAGAAACTTGAGCAGATGATGGATGTACAGTTGGAGTGTACGCAACTCAGAGCAACTGAGTTGGAAGAGGAGGTTTCCATTGATGAAACAGAGGAGGAGATCATTGATGATTTCTTGAATTACTGGGCAGATCTAGATCAACTGGATAATGTGAACTCTTGTGTTTTTATAGCTGACAGTTGTGATGTGATTACAGGTTTTGTTGAAGAGGAAGTTCATGTGAATGAAGAAGATGATCAGCTGGAAGAGCTGGTATATGAATCGACGATTAAAGTTGTTGAGACTTGTAGTTTTCAAACTGACAAGTTGTGTATGAATGCAGGGACTGTAAGTGATGGTGATGTTATGCTTCAGCAATGCTATAGAGAAATTGCATTGCTAGAATATTTGTTGAAGAATTCAGAGTATGATAGAGAGATGGCAGAAGAAAGAGTTCAGTACAGTGAACGAGTGCAGAAAGATACCATGGAAGCAGATGATGTGGGAGAAAGACGGGTTGACAGTCTTGAGAATTCTTTAGAGGATTATTTGGGCAAAGAAAATCAGCATACTGATGTGCTGATAGTGGAGGAGACTTCAAAACTGCATACTGAAGTGCTGGAAAAGGAGGACAAGGCACTTATGCCTTCTGATTTTTATTCTAACAAGTGTTTTGTGAATTCAGGTATTGTTGCAGAACATTTGACTCAGTGGAGTAGTCAAATGAAGGAAGAAGAAGTTTTCTATTCCAGAAGACAAGAGGGCATGGATGACTGGGTGGCAGTGAAGACTGAACAAGTTAGAACAGAAACAAGCATAGAAGCAAGAAGTCAGCAAGTGACAGTACAAACTGAGCAAGCCGTCTTAGCTCAACAGACAGCAAGAAATCAACAGCCGGGAGATTTATTAGACCAAGAGATTGAAAGTATTAGAAGATTGATGACGAAAGAATCCCGGAAAAGACCAGCAGTAGCAAGACAAAGGAGAAGCAATAAAAGAAAGACAACATAAAATTGTGAAAGCCCAGTCAGTGGAGCGATGCAGCATAAAGTGGGAAAACTTGAAAGCGAAGCAGTAGCAAGTGGAAAGATACAACACAAGATATGGGATCCAGGCATACATAGATCCAAACACATGATCAGGCGATCATGTTTAGTTTAACGTTGGGAGTCTGATGCAGGAGCATCAAAACCATTTTTTTCATTGTAAATATGTGATTAAAGGGGGTGTGACAATTCTTAATATTTTATTAATTAATTTGTTATTTTAATAAAATAGGAGAAAGTGAGGATTTTGTAAATATTCTTTTAAGGAATATGAGAGAAAATAGAGTTAGAATTAATGAGGGAGCCTAAGTTGGAATTAGTTTCTAAGTCTTAGGGATGAGAGTCTATATTTTAGGGATGTTGAGAGATTTAGGGATTTGTTGAGATACTAAGGGGATTGAGAATTTAATTAGATCATTTTTTTTTAAATTGTATAAAGGGGTTTGAGAGAAAAACATTGAAACAGAGAAGTGAGCATGAGAAGTTCTCCTGGGGAGCCTTCGAGCAGTTTGTAAAAGGGCCATGGATTTGTATATCTAGCCATGAGTGGGAAGTTCTTGTAAATGTTGTTTTATGTGAATATAAGTATGTTAAATCTGATTTGCATGAACGTGGTTGCGTTTAATGAAGTGTGAGACATGATTCTATGCATGTATCCAGCGGTTGACTTTAACTGTAGTTTGGAAGGTGTGAATGGTTTTTTTTTCTCCACGTTGTTATGGACAGGCGCTCGGCGTTATTGATATGGCTCAGCACATGATTGGCGAAACTAATGTTTGGTATACGCTTTGAGTACAGTTATGTAGAAGTTCTATTTTTCCAAAGGCGCAATGTGTGTATTAGTTATTGATTATCGTTTGCCCATGCGTTGTTGTTGCGTGTACTAATTGTTGAATGGCCTTTCGTATGGTGAATGCGCAATTACTGTGAAGACGATGTGTATAATGTGAATTTGTATGGGCGCTCCTTTATATACTGTGAAATTGCATCGTTACGTAGGTGTTTTATGAAGGCAATTCGCCTTGAATCTTCATTTATTCCATTAATGTAGTTTATTCCATTAAAGGGTCGTGCTTGTATGAAGTGCGATTGTACATTTGTCCAATAACCAAGGTTCGAAACATCTCTTGGTTGTGTGCTAATCCAAATGCGTAGCATCATTAGTGCATAAAGTTATAAAGGAATCGGCGTTGGTTGGTTGAACACATCGTAGTTAAAGCTTAACGATTTCGATTGGGATCATATCCGCAACAGGGGTTCAGTACCAGAATTTGAGGAGCGAGTTAATCCTTGAAGCGCTGCTGGATATTGTTGGCGAATGCAGTTATGTGTATCTTGATTTATGAATCCGACAGATGTTATATTGGCGTTGATAAATTAATATAATTTACAACCTGTATGTGTGCAGAACCGTCATGTCAGAGCTACCCCGAACTGTTGAACCGTGAAAGGAATTGTTGGAACACTAATCATGCGAATAAGGATTAAGGAGGAATGAAGTCATTGTTGAACAATAGAACGTAATTGAGGGCGGCAACAATTTGCATTTAATTAAAAGAGAAGAGGCACGTATATGCAGAGGCATGTATATGCATTATACGACTGTCACAGAGATTAAAGGTAGTAGAAGGTGATTTTATTCAGGAAGTGCGCTTGCATAATTTCCAATACACACGGTTGGCATTACGCGGACGATTAAGACCGAAGGTTGAGCGGTACAAATGAATATACATTGACAGAAAGACACAGTCAGTGTGTTAGTTCGAGAGTGGAAGCTGTAGTGCGTATGTGAATGCCGTATGCTGTATAACGGAACAGAGTTCAAGGCAAGAACTTGGAAGCGTAGATCTAACCGGAGGAAATTATATGCAGGTAATTCCGTTGAACTGTGGTTTATGCCTCCTGTATGAGTTGACCGAATATATAAGGGAAGATGTATACCTTTCTTATGATTGCGTATTGAGGAATTCTTTTAAGGAGCAGCTTTGAAACTGATATAAAAGTCCGAAGTTGAACAACTGTATATGTATACGATTCCGAGATCAGAATTATATGTCTTCTCCATAGAGTAAAATCACATTTTCATCCATATGACTCAGGACTGGGAGCATGGCGTAGTATGGTTATTATGTTGGGTAACCGAATTGTGAAGATGTTGAATTGAAAAAAACCTCCGCGTTGTTTTGTTAACACACCTTCGAACTGTTTGTTGTTAAGATAAGATAGTGGCAGTCATATGGGTTCTGTTGTGGGTTGAAATGACTGTAAGGGAGCAATTTTTTTGTTGAGTTGGGAGTTGGACTTAATGCAAGCGTGGTTTTATAATTTATCTTTAAGCGGACACTTGTGTGTGTTGAATGCATGGTTTTTATGCATGGAATTTGTAAAATATCCTGGTAGCTGTGGCCTAGGAGTGGCCTGGGCTACGTCAAATACATGGCGCTGTCCTGGATGAGGGTGGCTCGGTTAGCCTCATGCCTTTCAAGACTTGGTAAGTTGGGCTCCTCGCAGCTTGTGTTGGTCACACTGAATCTGTTGGCTTTTGACGGAGGAACCAACCGACCTTTAGGGATCCTTCTGAAGTTTCCTGTTACTTTGGGAAGAAAAACCATCTATATAGATGTAATGGTTGTCCAAGGTGCTTTAGATTTCAGTCTTCTCCTTGGTTGTGACTATGTTTATGCCATGGGGGCCCTTGTCTCTTCACTTTTCCATGTGGTATGTTTTCCACACGATGGAAGAATGGTGACCATCGATCAATTATCGTTCTTTAGTCCCCTAGTGCCTCCTGTGTAGCCGTCATCCCCTATCAATTCTTGCTTGCAAGCAGTATCTTCCTTTCCATGGGTCAATTATGTGGCTATCCGTTCCATATCTGCCTCTGCTGATGATCATGCAGATGGTCTCATACATCATGCACTGGGGGCATTGGAACCTGATCTGTCATTAGTGCCTCACGACATGTGTTCCTCCCAGAGTGTGTTTCTTCCATCCCGCGAAGGCCTCTTGGGAGCCATGTTCTCATATGGCCCATGAACAAGAGTTTCGAGGATAGTTTTGATCTTGCATCGACCTCGTTAAAAAATGAAACAAGGAGTGACGAGCATAGTTCCTGATCTTGTGTCAACCTCGTTTAAAAAATGAAACAGGGTTATGAGGATAGTTCTTTTATTGTGTCAACCTCATTAGAAAATGAAACACATCTCTTTCCAAATTGAGTCTTTATTTAAGATCTCGTAAAATCCAAGTCAAGTCTTTCCAATATCTCAAAAGTGAACCTTCATTCCGTCCACCTCGTTGAATTCAATGAAGCTTGGGGGCATGTACCTCGATTTGCGTAGTTATGTTGGGGGCATGCGAACTTATAAAAAGAATAGTTTTTTTTTTTAAGCTTTTGTAAACATGAAACCAAATCCAAGCAGAGTTCTCCATGGTTCAAGCTTGTGTAAAAATGAACACATACCTAATTTACATCTCGTGATTTCCATTTTTATCCGCTAATTTCTTCTAGATGAGCCTTGGTTGTTTCATTTCATCATCACCATCTCTTTGGCCGATCATATGCTTTCACTTGGTTGTTTTTCCTTTCCTGAGGAACCACAGCAATGAGTGGTTTTATTAGCCAGCCTCTTGACCATTACATGTTTTGAGCAGTTCCACCATTGTCAAAACTAGTTTCTACCTTTTATGTCGCTCATTCCTCTAGGATGAGTCACCTTTAAGCTCTTTTCTGACTTGTAAAAGATGAAAAGATTGTCGAGTATTTTTCCCTTTTTGACTCATTAAAGAGGATAAAAATGGAGGTTTGCTTTCAGCTCTTTTCTGACCGTTTAAAGACGAAACGATTGTCGAGTTTTTCCCTTTTAACTTATTAAATGGAATAAAAATGTGGTCCACTTTTAGCTCTTTTCTGACCGTATAAATGTGAAAATATTGCCAGACTTTTGTCATTTCAGGTTCGATATTGGTTACGAAACGATGTGTTTTCGATCGCTTTTCTACTTTTTTGGATCGAGGTTACTAATTACAAAAAGTACTTTTTGATCGTAATGATCAAGCGGTTCTATAGAGTATTATTTTATACTTTTTCGGGCTCGAGGGACACAAATTACGAAAAAGGACCCCCTAGAGTTTTCTTTTCTGTGTCCTTTTCAAACTCTCTAAACATGAAAAAGACTTCGAGTTTTACCTATGTCAAACTCGTTAAACCCTGACGACATTGGACTCATCACCATGACGAGACTCGAGCTTCTCCTCCCTAGGGATCATTAAACTATCACTTGGTTGGATTCGAATGAAGGTCGAAATTATATCACAAGCATATGCTATTCCCTTCAAGTTTGTTTCCAAAAATAATAGGGGTACTTTCCAGCAATGGTGGGGGAAAATTTGGAGATCATCATTGGTTATCTGCGGCAGCTAGTCACTCTTGAACATCGACACTTTTGCTTCTTGTCGGGTTGGGACATCCATACATCGTCATTTGGCCTTCCGCAGGCCTGGGTTGTCATTTTTCCTCATTCCATCTAATCCATGTTGCTTCCATCAAGCCTCTAATCCCTTGGTATCAAAATGCTGCCACATTCCTGAGTCGTGTCATCGTTATGTTCAAGAGTATAATCTTTCTATAGTTTACATCCTTACCTCCTCCTCTGATATTCTGTTTCACCATTTACCACTTCTTCTTTATCTCGTGTCATTGATGGGGGAAACATCATGGCCCTCCTATGACGGATCATCTCCTGTCGACACCAACTCCTTATCCAGGAGAATGATCTAGAGATCCCTTTCGGTACCTTGGAACTTGCATGCCTCAATGGCAAGTTCTTTGCACCTGACGACAAACTTTCCTCATTGGTTTTTGATTGGGTGATTCCACGAGTGTTCGACTTCAACTCATTTTTCACACTTAATGGATTTTACTAGACAGTACCTTGAGAGCCATTGGCATTATTGATGGTTTCTCTTGCGCTTGTTAATAGTTTTCATCATTGACCATAATCAAGCGACCTTCTATCGTGTTCGGCTTCAGCACATCTATTCGCATGATAGAATTTGTACTATGATCGGTTGGGTTTCAAGACCCCAAACTAGTATTACATATGTTTGGGCTACGTGGATTGGTTCATGTTTACATATATGACTCTTTGATGGATGGCTGTGACCATACCTGAGTCTTCATGGATGGCTGCAACCATACCTTTTTCATTATTATGGTCTTATTAACTGGGTGGTTGCGTCCACACCGTAGACCTAGTTTCATATGTCCTATGGATGGCTGCACCCATGCCTAGACTATATGTATTTTGCTATCATAGATATCAGTTATACTTGCACCTGTAGGATCTTCAAGGTGGTTCTAGTTCAGACAGTTTTGTAAAGCATTTCACCCCTCCCACTCTCTCGGGCTTCATGCTTTAGGGGGCATATGTTACATAGTATTTTTTCACTGTCCTCATCTTAGTCCTTCTACTGTGTCATGTGTCAAATCAACATGTCTATATCTTCCCACTCATGTAAGAAGATTAAGAAAATGTTCTCTGTTGCTAAAAATTGACCCTCATTCCCTAAGATTCTTCCTCGTCTCCAGTAAACCCTTAACATACGTGACGTTCCCATGTCCATAATGGTCTCGTCACGACTCTGTCGTTGGTGTACATCTATTTCCCGTGACAGTTAGATTGCTAGACCCGGAGCGAGGTTATGTGTTGTGTCTTGCGACGATGAGTCTACGTGCATTGCCTCCTCGTGATGTTGTCACGAATAATTATTTTATGTCCCATGATGATCCAGATTGGGCGAATTTGTTTCAACAGTCAGACTTTTGGATGTCTCCAGACCTGGTTGTTGGCATAGTTTGGGTCGCCCTTCCTCCTCTAATATGGTAGTGCTGCAATTTGTGCTACCTTCCTTGGGGATGACCTCTTCCTCCCACATTTCATGGAGACTCCTTCTCCTATTTAAAGCACTCACCTTTGATGTGATCAACTAGCTAGTAATTCCTTGGGTTGAGTAGTGCTACTAGTGTTTTTGAGTTTGATAGATAGTTGGTGTGGGTGTGACAAGTGTGGGATTGTTGATAGTTTATGGAAGGTTGTGGAGTGCCCTTAACATTTTGTTGAAGCTTATGAGTGAGAGAGAGACATTGTATGTTGGGAGATTCATCCTTGAAGAGTGAATGCTTGAGAAACATACTAGTTGGATCCTCTAAGAAGGCTTGCGATGTCAAGACTTGTTTGTAAGCTTGCTCTTAATTCATTATTAATACAATCAATGATGTTTTCCTATGTCTTGTATGCAATTTACTTGATAGTTCATGACTTGTTGACTTTATGAGTAAATAGATCATTGTTGTTTTCCGGTTACGTGCTTTGTTGTGTTTTCTTTGTATTGTTTCAGGTTGATTACTCATTGAGGAGAAGGAAACAGAAATTGGAGCAGCGCAACGAAACTTCATCAACCACCGGTTGAGGTAGGCCTCCAACGATGACTGTTTAAGGAAATCAATTGTTGACCTGTCTTTGTTGTGACTAGACCCACTCTAGGGCTAGAGGGGTTGCCTCTATTCATAGAGGGAAAACGTTCCTACATCACACCATGGAATTCCTAGGGGAAGTGTGGTGACCCTATTGATGGGCTAAGGGGTGAGATCTATAGTGAGCCCTCTAACTATAATAGTGACATGGGTTCTGCTATGTGGAGTGAGGGAATGAGAAAATTGTTGAGCCACCTCATCATCATACCCTGAAATTTTTTGAAAAACCCCATCCATTGGTGTCTTATAAAGATTTCAAGCATGTGGGGGTGTTGTTGTATCCTCACTCTGTTTGTGGGTTATCTCCTATTAAACCCTCCTATCATCTTTCTTGTGAGGCTTGAGGAGGAAATGAGAGGTTTGACATAAGAATTTTAATCTAGGAGAAAACAAATTTTCCTATTTATGTAATTCACCTCCCATAATTGTTATATCCACTAGCTGTTAGAGTTTTTCTAGTTAATTTTCTTGTAAATGGGGATGGATGTTTAGATCCTACCTCTTTAGAATGGTGGTAGTGGACAATTCTTGTGATATTCCCTCTTGAACCGCTCTTTTAATATCTTGTAGACTGCCTCTGTGTATCTTGTATACTACTCCTGTAGATTGTTCCTGTAGGAATTCTTGTGCATGCTCCTGCAGAAATTCTCTTGCAGACAATGGATCCTTGCTTACGATGGGTGGCCAGATTTATAAGCGCGACTTGAGTGAGGGAGTTGCAAGGATGTGGAATGCATGAATGCATGCAAATTATGTTTTGTTTCCCACTCCTCGTAATCAGCTCCCACCTCGTAGATCCATAGTTCCACTTCTTTTCCTACTCATCCTCTGTCTTTGAGTTGACTGTGGCCACGTGTGAGAGGAAACCCAGTTTTGTGTGTGATAACTAAACAAAGGTGGCCATGTTAACTAGCCACCTTTTCACTTATAAACCAACTACCTCGCGACTCTTACAACTTTTGATTAAATGATGCATATGAGTGAGTAAGCGGGATACTTACTGGTGGTCTCGATTCCATGCTATAGTTATCAATGATTAGATATGCTGCGTTGTTTTATTTGTTGCATGGTAATTCTTCTTCCTCCTCTACTAGCTATTGTTTGCGATCTGCTATCCGTTGTTTGTTATCTTTTGTCTAGATCATCTTAGTGTAGACCTATAGCTGATGATCGTAGAAAACATAGTCTTCACCTAAATAGAAGCAATGGCGTGGAAAATGATATAAATGATGGAATGATGCATGGTAAGGACTTGAGGAGATGGATATGTGTGAGGCAGGGTGCCCTTTAGATCCTCTTTTTTCTCCTTGACTGTCTTTCTCATCCACTTGCAAATAACAATTACATCTTTTTATCTCTTTTATCTTCTTCTTTTCTTCTATTTTTTTGAAAAACACCTAGGCTACCTCAAAGAGGTTTTCACGCAGGGATCTTCTTATTCTTTTTCAATTATTTTCTTCATCATGAAACTTAGGTGCCTCATGGAGGTTTTCACCTGAATCCATATTCTTTTTTCTTTTTTTTTTTCTTTTTTTTTCAATGACCTGATAATGGAGGAGCTGGAACTTGCTCCACCATCATCACTGTCTTATTGATATTGTCAATGAACCCTTGTTTTGATAAAGGCCTCTTGTACATTTTCAATCAGTGTCCATTAACAAGCAATGGAATGGCTTCTTCATCTATAGTTCTAATTTGCACTGAACCATTATCATGGCATGTTTCCACCACATAAGGTCTTAGCCACCTTGTCTTTAGCTTGCCCTTGAATTTTTTATACCTAAAATCATATAACAATGCCCAATCACCCTCTTGAAATTGCTTCTCCTTAATATGTTTATCATGCCAGATCTTCCTCTGAAGATGAACTATCTATGTATGTAGGAGGGCTTGCATTTTGAGTTCATCGAAGCCATTCAAATGCAACAATCTTTCTTTCCATGCATGACTGAGATCCAAATCTAGTTGGGCTGCCATCCTCAATGTGTTATATTCAAACTCAATGGACAAAAAATCCTTTTCCCCATAGACTAGGTCATAGGGTGTAAATCCAATGGTGGTCTTCCATGTTGTATTATAAGCCTAGGTCGCCTCAACTAGTCTCTCTGCCCAATCCCTCCTACTGTTGCTCACTACCTTGGTTAAGATGCTCTCCAGTGCCTTGTTAGTCACCTCCACTTGCCCATTATCTTATGGAGGATCACGATTGGAGGTCCTATGCTTGATTTTGTGATGGCTAAGAAATTCTTCAATCATGTTGGAGGTAAACTAGTTGCCTTGGTCTATGACTAGCTCTCTAGGGTACCCAAATTTGTAGAATACATTCTCCCTTAGCAACTCAACCACCTTCTCTTTCGCTTCTACCTTAATTGCCTTGGTTTCATCCCACTTAGTCAGATAATCAGTGCACACAATAATGTATTGTTTTTGCTTTGAAGGAGGGTTGATAGGCCCAATGAAGTCCATGCCCCACTTGTAAAATGGCTCGAAAGTCACTTGAGGTTGTAGAGGCATTTCACCTCTTGGAGTAGCCTTTCCCATCCTCTAGCATTGATCACATTGACTAATGTACTTTTTCACATCCTAATGAAGAGTGGGCCAATAATAGCCTGCTTGTAACACTTTAAATGTTGTCCTCTTTGTTGTGAAGTGACGTCCACAAGACCCATCATGACATGTCAGAAGGATTTCAAAACCTTCCTCTTCCCTTACACACCTTCTCAAGATTTGATTTGGCTCGATTTTGAAAAGATTGCCCCCAATCTAGGTGAAGGGGTCTCTTTTCCTAACTATCTTGCTCTTTTCATTGGAGGGAAAGTTTGGTGGGAACTGTGCTGATACCAAATAGTTTTCTATATCAGCAAACCATGGGGAGAGAACTGAAATACCAAACAAATTCTCATCTGGTAACTGGTCATCCACCATTCCTTCTTCACCTGCAGGTAGATTCATCCTAGATATAAAGTCTTCAACAACATTTTCCTTCCTAGTCTTATCAACAATAGTTAGATAAAATTACTATAATAAAAGAAACCATATTATAATTCTAGCATTCACATCTGGTTTGTTGATTAAATATTTGATTGCAGCATGGTCAATATGCACAAATATTTGATATCATGTAATGTAATGCCTAAATTTGTTTAATGGATGCACAATAGCCAGGAGTTCCTTTTCAGTAATAGTATAATTTAGCTCAGCCTTTGAAAGGTTCTTAGTGATAACATAGATGGCATAGGGAAATATCTCCTCTACCTAACCTAAGGCTTATCCTGTGCATTTGTGTGAGGCATCAGCATGAAAGTGAAAAGGGAGGACCTAGTTTGGGCCTTGAAGAATTGGTGTAGTGCTTAACTTACCCTTTAAAATATCTAAGGCCTCTTGATAGTTTTTTGACCATATAAACTTTGAATCTTTGGCCAACAACCCAAATAAGGGAGAGGCCAACTTGCTGAAGTCCTTTATGAACCTTCGATAGTATCCAACTAACCCCAAGAAACTCCTAACATCCCTCTACTTCTGTGGAGGTGGAACCCTTTGGATGATTTCTATTTTGTTTGGGTCCACCCGTAGTCCTTGTTGATATATTGAATGACCTCCTAGCATGGTCCCTTCAGTCATTAAGAATTCACATTTTTCTGGACTGAGAGATAGGTTCATTTCAATACATGTGTGTAATACTTTTCCTATGTTAGTCAAGGCTTCTTGAAAAACATAGCCATAAGGTGTAAAGTCATCCATATAAATTTCCACTACATCATGAACTAATTCGGGAAAAATACTCAATACTGCTCTCCAGAAAGTGGTAGGATCATTGCATAGGCCAAAAGGAAGGACCCTATACGCAAAAATACCCCAAGGATATGTGAATGTGGTCTTATCCTGGTCTTCTGGGTAGATTTGTATTTGGTTGTACCCAATGAATCCATCTAGGAAAGAAAATAACTTCTTCCTTGCCAGGCCATCTAGCACTTGGTCAATGAAGGGTAGGGGAAAATGAGTTCAACTTCCTGTAATCTACACAAATCCTCCACTTACCATTTTTCTTGGGAACTAACACTAAAGGAGAGACCCACTCACCGTTAGAGATAGGGTAAATGAATCTTGCATCTAAAAGTTTTTGCAATTCCTCTTTGACTATTTCTTTAAGAGTTGGATTCATCCTCCTTTGTGGTTTCATGACTAGCTTGCAACCTTCTTCGATATATATGTGGTGAGTACACACTGAGGGGTGTACTCCCTTCATTTCCTTGTAACTCCAAGTTAAGGCTTCTAAGTTTTCTCTCAACATGTTGCATAGCTTTTCCTCTACAGGAGAAAAAAGAGATGTATTAATTTTCAAAGTTTTCTCTGGGCCAAATTCTATGGTTTTGACACAGAGTAGGTTGGAATTGGCCAAGCATAAGTCAATTGGATGATTTTTTTGGGTTTCCCTTACTTCTTCTTCTAATGGTAATGAACTAGGAGTTGGACTTTGGAGCAGGTGCTAAATTAAGTCATCCTCATCTTACAGTCCTCCTCCTATGGTTGCTTTCAAAGCATAAAGTTGGGCTGAATAAACCTCATCTTCTTCCTCCTCCTCCAACCATAAAGGTAAATCATGCTCTAGAGAAGGTTGAGTAGGAGGGTATAGGACTAACTATTTGGACATATGCCCATTCTTGATGGTCATCATCCCAGCTCTGCAGCTAATGTAAGCATCAGTTGTCACAAACCATGGCCTTCCAAGGATGAGAGGGTAACCAGTAAGCTTAGCCTTAGGCTGGAGAATTACGAAATTTGAAGGGTACTCCTAGGAGTCAATGGAGACCATCACATCCTCCACAATTCCCTCAGGGGTCACTGTGGAATGGTCTACATGTTGCAGAACTATTGTGGTCTTCCTCAATGATCCTTGGAGGTTGATCTTGAGAATGGTGTCCTTGGTCATCACATTAATGGCAACCGCAAGATCAATCAGAGAGTGTGGGACAATGGTGCCATTGATGTGCACATCTACCACAAGGCTTCTAGGGTCCAAATATTTTGGATATATTACCTATCCTAGCATTAAGTCAGACAATTGCCCAATGACATTAATGGTAGGGGCATCCATTTTTTTTTCCTGGATGCTTTAACAACTTCTCCTTAATCAACTTATTATAAATGGGAACATATTTTATTTCTTGGAGAAGGGGGGTCTTTACACGTATATTTTTCAATTCTCCCAGAAGTTCAAGTTCTTTTGGGGTAGGTTGGGGTGGTTGGGCTAATCTCTCATGAAAGGGTGGATTTACTTTAAGGTTGCTTTCCTCTCTTTCTTCCTAAACCTCCCTATATGGAGAGGGAGGTTGGTTATCTGGGAGAATTATTTGAGATATTAGGTTGATCTCTTGGATTTCTACAACATAAGTTGGGTATGATGTCTCTCCACTGTATACTTGTTGAGCCTGCCTATTGTTTGGGTTTGGATTTGGATGGGTAGGAATCTAGGGTTCTTCGGTGGAGTAGAGTGTAGGAGTTATGGTTGGGTAGGTGGTGGAGGCAATAGAGCTAGAGCATTGTTGTACTGGGGCCTCCACCCCTGGTGTGGGGTATTCCACTAATGTTTTGGTGGCATGTAGGGTTGAAATTACTACCTGGCTAGCTAGGAATGATACTGAGATGCATCAGACCAAGCAGGGAGTGTAGACAAGGAAGGATGAGCAGGGGGTCCCCAAGAAGGTATAGTTGTGGTTTGGTTTGGGTTGTAATATGCTTGGGATGACACTTGCATACCCGACTGGTATGGTATAGTCCCAGGAAGTCTCCCTTATTTGATGTAACAAAGCTTCTCAGTGAACCCTTCAGCTCCTTGATATCAACATTGAGTCCTCGTAAAGAAGGTCACTTGTCTGTGGAGTGGTTTTCTTCACAGAACGAGAAAATATCAATGCAATTCAATAGGAATTCATTCTTAGGATGCCTCTTGGTGCATATAGGACAAAATATGGCCAAGGATCTCTCTACTTCCTCTTGCTTCCTTTTGATATTCATGGTGTCCAATTGCAAGGAAAGGGTTTGCAACATCTCACTTTTGAAATCTTCCAGCATATTTCCAATTTCACCCTTAATGAATGAGTTGGAAGATGATGTACTAGCCATAGGTTGACTACCCCTACCCTTTTTCCTGGCTGCCCTATATTGTTTTCTAAAGACAGCCTTGATATCCTCATACAGTAATTGGTAGATATCCCCTCCTTCTAACACATGTAAGGTATCCATAAGATCTTCCTTTACTCCTTTGAGCAGGACCAGTTTTAATGACTCAGGGTCAAGTGTGCACCTGGCCCTTTTGTAATTGAGCTGGAATATTTCTTCATAGCCTTATAAGGATTCATCCTATCCCATGGTCATCCTAAAAATATTTTCTTTAGTATCCTTTGACCTATAGTATTCCCTATATTTGTTGTTAAAAGAGTGTTGCATCTGAACCCAAGTTGTGATGCTATCTCAAGGTAAACCCATAAAACAACACAATGTTGAATCCTTGAGGGTAGATGGAAATAGTGTTAACTTTTTCTCATCATCTGTATAGTCATAGGTTCAACATATAATAGCAAACTCAAATAGGAAAGTGTCAGGGTCCTCTGTGGTCAGGCAATGGAAATGAGGTAGGGCAGAGGGGCGTATATTCTTCATCTTAGTGTCCCCATTGGTTACCCTGATGGGGAAGGCACCCTCAATTCTCTCTCCATTTCCTCTATCATTTTGGTTTTCAGCCATTGGTTCAGTAGGAATTGGTTCTTCCTCTTCTTCCCCCCCTATAGGTTCTTCAAATATGTCAGGTTGTTCACCTCAAGGTTCCTCCAGTTCACAGCCACCAAAGAAGAGAGAAGGTTGGATGTTGGATGCAGTGGGGGTATTTGGCAAGAATTTTCCTAAATTGTCCCTACTCCTACGAGGCATGAAAAGAAATGTTTTTGGGTTAGTTTTTGGAATATTTTTTATTTTTTATTTTTTTTATTTTTTATTTTTTAAGATGGAAGGTACTTTGCAGAAATTAAATTTTTTATTGAATGAAAACTACTAACAGAAAGAAAAGTTAATTGCTAAATTAAAATTCAACTTGTAGAATGGAAAGGAAAGCAGATAATGATAAATGAAAGAAATGAAGATACTAGATTACATTTGAAGAAATAACTAATGGAAGAAAGTTGAACACTAGAAATAGAAGAAAAGAAAGCAGTAATCATGGTCTACTCTGACACCTCCCCAACAATGATGCCAAAAAGTGATGAGCACAAGTATTGCAGCAAGGATGTTGCAACTCTTGGGCTACCAGCTTTACTTATCAACCAAGGGTTTGTACAAACTTGGAGGTGATAGTGCTATATGCACAAGTAGAAGTGAAGGTCCTTCCTATTGTCACTTGTTCATCTGGCAAGAGACCCTAGGGGTTCCAAGCCAAACTTCTATAGAGTCATAAGAAGCTTGATTATTTGATGGAAGAAGGGAAAATATATTCTAAGAGAGCTACTCTACTGCAATAATGAAGAAAACAACATGTAATTCTAAATCACACAATATACTAATTAACCTTTTAAACAGCTAAACTAAGCAGGATAGCTAACTCAACACTAACCTAATGCTAATATCTCTATTGCAGAAGTAAAGAGAATCAAACCATACTAAGGTGTAAGAAAGGAAACTAAACTAAATCTATTTCCACTTTCTTTTGGTTTTCTTGGTGTTTGTGATGATCAGACAGTATTGAATGACCAAGTCAAAGCTCGGGAGTGGAAGCATTTTTAGGATATGCAGAACAAGGTTCGGGAAGGAGTCAAGCAAAAAAGCAGTTAGAGGACAAAACTAGTGAAAAAAGGACATAAAAAAGCAAAAGTTAATAGGAACCATTGGATCGATCAGGAATGATATTAAGGGGAAATGAGTGGTAGATATCTTATCCCAAAATATTACGTGAATAGATGGATGAATAAGACTGATGGAAGATGAATTGCGGAGATTCTATTGTGAGAGGTTTAAGTCAAGAGATGAATGAACAAGACTAATCGAAAGATGAATGGTAAGGATCCTATCATGAGAGGGTAAGTGAAGAGATGAATGAACAAGACTAATTGAAGGATGAATGGCAAAGATCCTATCACGGGAGGTTTAATTCAAGAGATGAATGAACAAGACTAAGCAAAGATGAATGATAGATATCCTATCATGGGAGGTTTAAGTCAAGAAATGAATGAACAAGACTAAGTGGAAGATGAATGGTAGAGATTCTATCGTGGGAGGTTAAGCCACTAGATGGATGAATAGGATTAAGTCACATGACAATAGAAGGAAAAAAATGTGTGGAATGATAGAGTGGGTTTCCATAGGTGGTAAGTAGTTTCTCGCGCGCCCTCAAGACAGTAAGCGGAATTCCAAAATTTTGCATGATTATCCTAACTAGGTGACATGTAGCATGATAAAACCACTTTTCTCACATGCTCTCAGGCGATTATTGGCTATGCAAGAATCCGCGCAATATTGCGCGATAGCCATCGGATCAAGCAAGGTTAATCAATGATGGAGATCAGCCAAGCTAGTTGGCGATCAAGTGAGGTTATAGTCCTTGGATTGAGGGAAAAATAGATCAATGGTGGAGATTTGGAGTGCATAAGATATGTGGAAGAATTTATGATATCTTTCGGATCAAGCTAGGCAAATCAACGATGGAGATCTGTAGTGCATAAAGTCAAGCATTGAAATGAATCAAACCATTTTGTCAAGTTTGTTGTGGATCGAATGGTAAGGAGATTTATGGGAATAATCTGCTTAAGATGCAATTTATTGGCTCATGCTTAAGTATTTCATGTTTAAGGAAATGAGAATATGAGTGAGATCTATTATAGAAAGGGAGTGGTCAAAGACGATAATGACGAAATGAACCAAGTACTGAATCAAGACAACCAACTCCAAAGCTCATGCAATAACTAGAAATCTAAAGCACAACCAATCTAATCTACACTATTGTAATGAAAATGCAGCTACTTAAGCAAATGAATGCTTAAACCATGAATCTATGCGCTATACTACTGTAGTGGAAATGAAGCTATTTAAGCAAATGAACGATTAAACCATGGATCTACACTAGCATACATGTACAATAAAGACGATCCTTAGCTTCTAGGGTTGGGACCTAACCCAAGAGCTTCAACCCTTTGAGTTAACTCAGTGCTGGCTCAAAACAAAACTCATTCTTATTATCAAAACAATGAATTACATCAAAAACTGTCACAAGTCTTGCAACTCAAAAATAAAGTAAAGTTTTACAATCAAAAGCCTGAATAAAAGTCGAATCCTACTAAGGCCCTAGGCATATCTACTTATACTTCTGAAGTCTCCAACGACTTCCTTAAAGTTGGGGATGTTGGGCTCCCAAACTAGAGATAAACTAGTACTTTGACTTCCACTTGCTCGGTTGCCTTATAGTCCTCATGATTTGGCTAGTTGCATTACGAGCTAGTGGAGCAATATTAGAATGGAGGGGTAGTAAATGAGAAGGGTTTCCCTCCTATAACTCTTCTCCCTTGTCTCACATGAGTTTTGACCAAGATCTTTGCCAAAATGCCTTGTTTTGATCCTTTAATCCTACATTACATGCACATTAAACCACAAAGCAAAATATCCAACTTTAAGTCATCTAATAAACGAAATATGATCAAAAGTATGCAATAAGTTGTGAGAATATTTGGTTTGACTAAGCTAGGAGGTGAATTAAGGCCCATATAGTTATCCAATTATGAGGCTCATCAATTGAACTGAGGATAATATAGAGATGAATTCTCTTGCCAGAAACCCAACTTGAGAGCCAATTCAGACATCTGTTGATTCTGGAAATGACTGATATGGTCAGTCACAATATCTTTAGGAATGTCAAGCTAAGAAATAACTTGATTGAAGAGAAACAAGGTTGTCGTTTCACTGTCATTCTTGAAAGTAGGCATAGCCTCAACCCACTTAGTAAAGTAGTCTACGGACACGATTATATACTTGTGATTTCCTGCTAAAGGTGTATTACAAGTAGTAAAATCAATGCCCCACTTTGTGAAAGGGCTGATGGTGATCACAGGGAAATGTAGCATTGGATGTGTGCGCATTTTCCAATTATAAACCTGACAAAAATGGCATCTCTTGACTGCTTCAATACAATCTTTGAAGATTGAAGGCCAAAAGCAGCCTGCCCGCAAATGTTTTCGGTTGTAGCAAGCCCAGAGAGATGACCACCACAAACTCCACTATGGAAATCATTAAGCATCGACTAAGCTTCTTCCAAGGTTAAACAACATATAAGGTTTGAATCAATCCTGCGATATAAAGTGTCACCTATAATATTATAATTAAAATCAAGGCGACGCAATTTTCTACTCTCGTCCTTGGAAAAAGCAAGTGGAAAATTCAAAGTTTGGAGATATAGAATGATATCTCCATACCAAGGATCTTAAGAGGAAATAAGAAATAGATGTCCATCGGGAAAATTTTCCTCCTAAACGATTTCTTCCTAATGTTAGCCTCTTGCTGCAGCAGGTTACTCATATTTCATGATTCACATTTTTACAGGCCAAATATGTCATACTTTGCATGCTGCAATGCTCCATATTTGCTAAACAATCATCAAGGAAAGAAGGCTACTCAAAGCTCATCTACTACATTCCAAATTTGAAGAGTCATTCCAGTTTTGTACAATTCTCAGCTAAAGGGAGGTCCAAACATCCTAATCTTGGTCTCCCTAGGTTCCAATTTCCTGTTTTAGAATATAGAGAATGAAAATCTGTCCAAACAGCTTAATCTTGGCAGAATCTTAGATAGGTAGAGAAACAAAGGAGCCCAACTGCTTAATCTGGGCCATTGGAAGAAATAAGGGTAGTTTGTAGATGGGAAGGCAAAAAAAGAAAAAAATGAAATGCTGGGTCTGCAAGTCTAAGTGCACCCAAAACAAAAGAAGAAAAAATGTTAGGTAATTAGGCTGGGTAGGTAGTTTTGAGGTTGCAGAATCTTGATTTCTGTTCATTTCCATCTTTTTAAAGTATCATCTTTACTCAGGTCACAGTCATCAGGCCATTTCATATGGAGGAAGTTCAAATCAGACATAACTAACTTCCCTTTCTTCCTCTTCCCCAAATCATTAACTAATTTCCCCAAAAAAGAGGTAAAGATCTGCTTGATGTCCCTTACTTTCATCATTATCCATGTCATTAGCCTGGGTGAAGATCTGCTTCACTCAAGGAGGATCCATACTTTCTCTACAAAGCTCTATCTCCCCTTTTGAAGCCTAAGATCTCTGAAACTTAGCGCTTTATTGTCATCTCCATATTTACTAATGACATTATTATTTAACTCCCTATATTTTCCCCATCCCCCTACTAAAACTATGTAAATAATCCCCTTATGTATATATCCCCTCCCTTTGGTTGAAAATAACCATAAATACCCCCAGGAATTGCTCAGTTTATCTGAAACTTGGCAAGAACCCTCATGTTGCCCCTTCAAACCATCTTCTAATGCAATGGACCCCTTCCAAAGCATAAAATTCCTTTCTAGGTTATCGGACCCCTTCCGAGGCCTCAAATACTCTTCAAAAGCACATACTCACTCCTTTCGATCGTAATAAACCCTTGCCGATTGCCTCAACATTCTTCCGATCCTGGTGAATCCTCCCCAACGCAATTATTGCAATCGTAGGTCGCAAGGGTATTACGCTCGCTGTTGTTTATTTCCTTTTTTCCCGATGCGCTATCGCGATATCAGCGATCGGCAGTCGCAAGCATCGCATTTCCAAAATAAATACCTTCTCATTCTCCGCCGATGCGATATTACGATCACATCGAAAGTAGTATATCGCCACAGTAACATATGAATCACCCTGCTGACCAAATCATTGCCATATCACCCTGCCATGTCACCTTGCTGACGTCATCCGCCGTTCAGCTGACGTCATGCTGACCTCAGCAGCCAAAAGAAAGGAAAAAACGTGCAAACGTGAAAGTCGAGCTTCAGAGCTCTGGAATAAGAAACAGAGGCAGTTTTCGATGCGCAATTAGCGCGAAGCGCTAATCGCGCATCGCTACGGTAAATGGAACATATTGGGGAATCTTGAGGGAATCTTTTGATTCCTTGGCCCTTTTTGCACCGAAAAAGCCCGAAATTGCCCGATTTTGCCAGATGAAACGAATTTGAAGACAGAGAGAGACCAGGAACAGAGATTAAAGAGTATCAGATTAAATATGCAGACAGAAAGCACGTCAAAGAGTATCAGGAAGCAACGAAGACCATCAATGTAGCGGCGAAGAGTGTCAGCAAACATCTTAGTAGTGGCCCAAAGCAGGTGAAAATTAAACACCTTCCAGCAAAGTCAAAGAAAAGGACGAAGCCACTGAAGGCTCTTAAATCACGGTTATTGCAAATTTAACTCACACAAGATCAGAACTGCAAATCCCAAAGCATAGTTATTCCAGCAGTACCGCATCGAGCCACCAAGGGCCACATTACACTCTTTTTGATCCAGCTACCTCTGACACAGTTCAATAGATATTTACCTTCATTTAATTTTGGCACAGTTTTAGGTTTAGAAAACTCTTTTTGAATACCTATTTTAGGTCGATAGTAATAAATATTTTGAGATATTTTCACTATAAAAACAACCCTCAAGACTGTATTAGTGGTTGGTTGGTTGACAAGCTATCCTTAGCTGATTTTGCTCCAGGGGAGACTCGCACTGTAATACCTGATAGTTTCTATAATCAAAGACTTCTTATGAGCTTTGGAGAATGGATTGTTCACTATGCTTAATGGTTGAAGAGTGATTATGGAATTCTTGTGCTGTTGCATAACTCAATAAGTGCTTCTTACCTCTGTTTTCCATTCATAATTTACCATCTAAACAGCAGAAAAGATGATTAGCGTAGAATTTGTTCAATTACACTCTATGCTCAATTTCTATTGTTTCTTTATGTTTTCATTGGTTTAGGCATAAATATGAATTCCATATGGCTCATGTTTGTCCTAACCTCATCACGCATGACAGTTATCCAGGGATTCTTCATTGCCCCTACATAGAGATCATCCCTTGCCTCTGTTAAGCTGAGTGAGATATTCTTAAGTGCCTCTCATTCCTTACATGTCATTCATCTTTTAGTTGAAAGTTGTGTTATGTGCAGCTATCCCGCTCCATATTCCTCTTGTGACCAAGAAAACGCACTCACAATCCTGACCCATGACTCCATGCCCAATGATTTGAAACTTATCACTTCATGAATTACCTCTCTGCTGGAAAGCATTTTCCTTCCAACCAAACACACAAGAACCCTGAACCTGACAACTAGCCTAAAATCATTATCAACAAAGTTAAATCATAAAGAGAGAGCCCTCTCTGATTGCAAGTGGGCTAGAACCTGCAATCCAAAGATTGGTTTGTGGTTACCTCGGCCATATCCCTACAGGAGCCTAGGGACAACCTGAGTGATAATATAATGGCGAATCCACTGGGGACCTCCTCAGATAATCTTACTAAACCAATCTACAGCTCCACAGAGGAAGAAACCGACCTTTGAAAGTGTCTCAGGCGACCTGTGTTTTTAGAAAAATTTCCCAAAAAATAGATTAGAAGCTAGCTCCTAAAAAGCAAACGTGGCATACACGTTCAAAACCTGATCCTAGTCGCCTAGCTATTTTTTAAAATCCAAATATAATCCCTAAGATCAGTAGAAAACAAAAGCAACAAGAAGACCCAACTACTGCGAGTCCTGAAACAGTTCAGCCAAGCAGTGTTCCCACCCCTTTCAAAGTTCTATTTCGGTCAACCCCAAGTTCCCCTGGTTCATCACCCCCTTCTCCAAGCAACTCTTCTACACCTCCATCCTATATTCCTACTACTACTACCACTCCTTCTACCCCGGTTATTCCTGTTATCTGAGTTGACCTAGTTTTTCCTCTTTTTCCCATTAACATGGCTAATATATATGCGCCCTTACAGCTGCCTGCTAATCCCGGGGCTATGCCTCAGGGCTACCTGACAAAAATTACATATTTTGATGGCACAAACTCCTGCACTGCCCTACAACATACAAAGAAAATGTAGGATTACTTTGAGAGTTATGAAATTGATGATGACAGCGTGAGAATGAAGATTTTTGTCCAAAGTTTGACCGGTGATGTCAGAACCTGGTTTAGGGCACTTACACCCAATTCCATATTAAACCCTGAAGCCTTATACTAGACATTTGTAACATATGGGAGAAAAAAAAGATCCCCTACACATACTATCTGAGTATGATACTATCAAAAGAGGACCTCAGGAAACAGTTTTGGATTACTGTGGAAGGTTTAATAATGTTTACAATGCAATACCACAAAATTTAATACCTCCACCTGATCTCGCTTTGTACAAATTCCCTGATGGCTTTGATGCTGAGATGGCATATCAGTTAAGGGAAAGAGCCCCTCAAAGCCTTGCAGAAATGCAAGATGTTGCTATTAGTGTGGAGGCAAATCTAATTGCTAAAAGAAACAGAGCCAGAACTGAGAGAAGAACCACCTTCAAGGAAGAACCCTCAGCCTTCAATCAGAAGCTAGATGCTATTATCAGTGGCATCCACAGGCTGGGAGACAGAGTAGACAATGCTGAGAGGAAAACTTCATGGGAAGGTCAACATCCCAATGCCATAAGGAATCCGAATTTTAGAAAAACTCAAAACACAAACGTTGTCCCGACCATGATGTCAGGCCTCCTTTCCAAGAAAACTATGCGGAAGCATCTACATCCAGCGAGCCCACAGATGGGACTCATATGAACCTCATAGATTCAGAAAATGACCAGCAAATCTTTCTTACTGAAGAGGACCGAGAATACCCTGATGTAAAACAATTTCACACGAAGTCGGGAGAATCTTTTGACTTCAAACAAGGCTATGATACTGCTGTGTACGAAGTACACAAACAATACAAATTGAGAACAAGGACCATCGATGTCCCCGTATCTAGTAGGACAAAAGATAGCAAACAGCCCAACAAAAGTAAAGGAAAAGACACCATAACTCAACCAGCTGATAGCTCTGTCCCAAGCCCACATCAGGTAACTGTGGAGGATATAACAGACACACAGCCTCCTATTGATCGGCCTCTATCTCCTTCCTCCCCTAAAGAAAATCTGATTGGCACTCTAAAAAATCCTCCCAAAGTAGAAATACCACAAAATGTCATTCATCATAACATTGACATTCCAAAAGAAAACATAGAGAGTATGCCTAAAAAAGAGAAATCTGCCGCTATCAACGACAAGAACTCATTGGTAAAACCATTCAGTTTAGAAGTAGAGATTGGAAAAATCAAGATATCCATTCCCCTCTCAGAACTTTCCAAACATGATGTATATAGGCAACAAATTCAAAGGTCACTTCAACTACCAGAGGTAAGGGATGATGTAAACGTTTTAGACGATACCCCTGAGCTGCTGCTTGGTCCAGAAGTTAATGGAAAATCAACATATGGACCTATTCCACCTTTTTATGTCAGTCTACACATACATGAAAAAATATTGCATAACGCCATGTTTGACTCAGGCGCCTCACATAACCTTATCCCAAAGCTGTAATGGAAAGGTTGAACCTTGATGTCACAAGACCGTACAAAGATCTATATTTCTTTGACTCAAGTCAAGTCAAATGTTTAGGCTTGATTAAAGACCTTTGTGTGTCTCTAGTCCAATTCCCCAACAAGACAATCCGGATGTAATAGTTGCTGACATTCCCACAAAGTATGGCATGCTCCTATCTAGATCATGGGGAGCAAAATTGCAAGGATCCCTTCAACACGACCTCTCTTATACCACTATATTTGTCTTTGGGCAACCAAAGAGACTGTATAGAGAAACATTAATGAAATATGTGGTAAGCAGTGAGGAAAACCCCAAAATTTTCCAATTTACTCAATCCATTCTGATATGGATTCTTTTATTTTATTTAATGATAACACCAGCCCTCCAACTGATGATAAGCCGTTACCTTTGGAACAAGAAACATACATCAATGAGGAATCGGTTGCCAATACCCACGAAATTGTCTCAACAATCAAGGTACCAACAAACAGCAAGAAGAACATCCCGAAACAGAAATTGTAAGTCTGCCCAATCCTCAAAAAACTGAAACTCTCAATACAAACCTCAAACAAGAAAGCACATGGTATTTAGAGTTTGATGGTTCTGTCAACAAGTTAGGAGAAGGGGCAGGAGTATGGATTTACAATACACATGATGATCACGCAGAAGGCCATGCCTATAGACTCAATTTCAGATGTACAAACAACATGGCAGAGTAAGAAGCTCTTCTCTTAGGCCTTAAACTGCTCAAAGTCCTAAGAGCTACAAAAGTGTCCATCCTAGGTGACTCCGACTTGATTATACAACAAATGAAAGGTAACTTTGTTACTAATGACAGTAGAATGAGAGCGTACAGGGCTGCTGCCACCCAAGTACTCAATTCTTTTAGTGAATTCAAGCTTGCCAAAATTTCAAGAGATCATAATATTCATGCCCACAGTCTAGCAACTTTTGCTAGCACATGCAAGCTTC
>APFE030494921.1:0-13885 GCA_000404065.3 Pinus taeda | reverse complement strand
TATAACCTATGATAAAATTGTATTTTTGGATCATCTAACATTCCCCCCTATGATCCAAAAATACATTACAGTAGATACCAAATCTGGATGCTGAAGAAACTCAAATCTGAAGAGAACATGAATCATCTGCATGCTTGATTCATCTCTGAAGGATGCTTGACAACTCCATCATGTGCCAAGCCGCAAAAGGATCCAACTATCCTTTGCTTGAAAACAGCATCCGGTGTCCACTGACACATTTTGATGATGATTGCCCACTGGCTGAAGATGTCGAAAAAAACAACTCAATGTTGCTTTTGTTATGATGAAAGCTGCTCACTGCTGCTTTGGCTGTCGATCGCCCACTGGCGAATTTGCTGATGCTCACTGCTGATGACAAATGCCCACTGGCTGATGAAGAGGCCCACTGGCTGCTTCGCTGATGTTGTCAAGACTTTCAGTCTGACAACCACTTGTCAATTTCATTGACATTTTCCCCCCTTTGTCAGCTGAAAGGAGAGACAATCTTCTCCAAAAATATATTTGAACTCCCCCCCTTCAGGTGTAGGAGAGTTTCACTATCGTACTCCCTCATTCAACTGCATGAGAGTACCATCATCGATTCATTGTTGGCTGCACTATGTGTGAATGTAGTCGGTTGTAGAACTGAGACAACCGTTTGACTGTGGATGACCATTCCCAAGGATCAATCCATGCATAATGTATCTTCAATCTACCTGATTTATGTTGGTTGCGACATTTTGCTGATGAATGATTGGGCTTGCCACAATGGCAACAAGGTTGGAGATCAAAACGCTGATCTTCCATATGGCCCGTTCTATGACAATGAGAACATTTCGGTTGCACATCAACTTCAGGATGCGTGCAATTCTGTTTGTCGACAACTTTCTCAGAACCTACTGAGGTGAGTGGTTCAAGAAATCCTGCACTCACGAACTTAATGGGCTTGGAATAATCTGGTATATGTAAGGTGGTGTCCTCAGGGACATATCCTAAGCCTCGTCTATTTTTGTTATTGTGAATTTCTTCCCAGGGCTTGATGATGGGTTTGGAAGAAATTTGAAGTTGAGCATGAACAACTTCGACACTTGAAGTTGTTCGGATGAATGACTTATCATCTGGATGGCTCAAAGACTTGAAAGTATCACTCTTTTCTTGCAATTCATTCCTTTGAAGTTGGGACTCAAGTTGAAGAAACTGAATGGTTTCATGCGTTTGCTGTAGATGCCGTGAAATATCAGCAAGAGTTTCTTTGCTGACGTGCACCATGTCTTCATCACTAGATATGATCAAACTGTGAAGAATGTTTAACAACTGAGTATGCTGTGCCATTTTAACTAGCTTACTTGAAATCAGGCTCTCTTGTAGGAGATTTCGTGCTTTGAACTGTTGCACTTGAAGGACAGGCTCGCTTGAAGGTGACTTGAATGGCATGCTCGCTTGATTTGTTGTTGATTACACTTGCTAGAGTTGTAAAATTTTCTCGCTTAAACTCTAGAATTCAGGCTCGCTTGATGACGATCGCGTTTGTTTAAGCGCTCACTTGACTTACTTGATGAATTCACATTCACTTGAATGAATAGCCACGCTCGCTTGATGTCGATTTCAACTTGATTGATTTTACTTGTTTGATGATTACTGCAATAAAATTCACTCTGGCTCGCTTGATGTGTTTATTTTTGCACTTAATTAAGGCAATGTGGTTGAATGAAGAATCTCGCTCGCTTGCAGGAGATGTAAACTTGTTGCTTGTTAAAATTCATGCATTCACTTGATTTTGCTTTAAAGAAAGGGTGTCGAACACTATCGAAAATGCACCCAAAAAAGCTTACAATGATTTCAATGATTCACTATAATGAATTCAATTTGACTCAATTCAAGACTTGGGTGTCGGTTTCAACCGAGAATGCACCCTTACAATTCAATGTGATTTGAGTTTGATTACAAGTTCTTAAATTTGTTTGCAAGAATGTTGATGTAGACTTTGCTTTGAAATACTGAAGTTTACAAATTCATTAACTTGATTGAATTTTCTTGTTGAAGTAGAACGTCGTTGTTGAAAACTTTGATTATTTGTTGTATGTGTGATCTTGATTATCTTTCCTTGAAGCTATTTCATTACATGTGTTGTGCTTACTTGCATTGTACTTTATGTGCGATCATGTATGTGTCAAAACTAGACACAAATAAAAAACAACAACAATTAAGTATGCACCATCATCAACACACTCTTCGTGTACCTAAGATCCCCTTATTCAATTTCGGGCGGATCTAAGACACATCAACACAAAAATGATTTCTTTATTAATCACTGGAGTACATTTGAAGCAATGATAATGCCAAGTTGACAACCCTTTGAAACAATTTGCTGTCAAAATCTGAATGGAGAGTGACACAATCTTTCTCAAAGTAAGGCAAGACTTTGAGTTACAAATCACACCAAATACTATGCACCTTATTACTCCAAAAATTTCAAAATATACTCCTTATCTCTCCAAAATTACAAAACACTTATGACTCCAAAATATTACAAAACAAAATTCACCTTATTGCTCCATACAATCACTTTAAAAAATACAATCCCTTTAAAAAAAAAATACTTTTCTAATGCACCTTATTCCTCCAAAAGCATTATTTTCTTATCCCTTTTTTAAAATTCTTTTACATACATCCCATTAAATTATGAACATTACCAAGACACTCTAAAGTGATGTAACGTTTCTTTTAAAATGATTTATGAAGGCACTTCAAAAAAAGATTTATCGTTTGTGCATGTAAAAGTATATGCACCATACACCATAAGCTTTATGCATGTTATTAGTTGGAGAGAAAAAGTGAGAGAGAACGTAACCATCCACGACCTCTGAGCATTATCATTGAAGTGATCAACGATTTTGTTGAGCGCGAGCGTGATGGACTCTATTGAGCTTTGAAATCCACGCAGACATGCTTTACGAGCAACTTCTTGGATTTAATCGGTTTCAGGAACTCGAGTTCATGCTTTCACACCTTGGCCACTCATGTTGTTATTCTCAGACTATAGAGAACTTCACGCAGAATGATGGTCAATATTTGTGGAATTTTTGATGATGCTCTTCAAATATCTTTTGGGGAGTCACAGACCTTCGATTCTGAAAATCACCATCTATCATTCATGGTCGGATCTTGCTGCATCGTCAAATACCAGACTCAACCACAAAAAAATAGCGTCATATCTCATCAAAAATCCTCTGATGCCTTTCTTGGAGAAGCAATAATCCCACTGGAATTCTATAACGTCATTCTTGCAGACAATAATTATTATGGGCATATCAAATTGCGGCTCACCTTCATTTCGAAGAAAAGAATAACATTTGCAATGGAAAATAAGAGAATTTCGTTGAATTCTACAAGCTTAAAGGTGAAAATTTCCTACCCACCAGGTCCGTTGACTCGGAGATTGTGGGATCGATTGAACAGATTCAAAAATCATCTACTGCATATTCTTTGTTTGATATCTATGGAGAAGCCAGTTTCCCTTCACCCTGAGCACATTCGGGATGATAAAGTCAAGGTCCTTGAATCTGTTCAACCTATAAGAGCTGAAGATGTAGTTCTTGGACAGTATGAGGGCTATACAGAAGATCCAACAGTTCCGAAAGACTCCAAGACTCCAAATTTTGCAACTGTGGTTTTGAGAATAGATAATGAATGCTGGGATGGGGTTCCTTTCATACTCAAAGCGGGGAAGGCATTGAATTCGCGAAAAGCAGACATTCGTGTTCAATTGAAGGATGTTTCTGGTGACATCTTCAAATGCAACAAGCATGGAAGAAATGAATTTGTGATACGTTTGCAACCATCAGAGGCCATGTACATGAAGCTTATGGTGAAGCAACCTGGACTGGAAATGTCTACAACACAAAGTGAGTTAGATCTGTCATATTGAAACAGAAGTGTCCTCAGACACATAATTCTATTAATCAGAAAAATAATTACATAATTGATTTGCAAGAGATTACACCCGAACTTAACAAACACTCTTGCAATGAGCTATTTATAAGCTCCATGTCCTAACTACCTCTAATTATGGATCACTTATTAAATAACAAGTGTCCATGTACATTAAATGCTATTCAAACCAACTAGCTAACTAATCTCCTAAAATAGAGCCTAAGATACGACACATTTGGAGAGTCATATCTAGTTACAACAATATGCTAATTCTAAAAGTATCCATTAAATAATTAAACATTCTAGAATAATAATTATTAATTTAATATCTTAAATTAATAATTATTTTATTCTAATTTTATTCTAATTTTATAACCTATGATAAAATTGTATTTTTGGATCATCTAACATTCATAGGAATTCTTAGTTTAAAGGTTTTTAGAAAATAAAGTTTTAAGGCATATTCTATTGACCTTTCACTTCATTTAAGTAGTTGTCTCACAGAAGTATCATGAGTACTTGCTTTCAAATAATAGAAATTTTGACCAAAAAGGAATACTTTTTGGGAAATTAGATGTCATTTGTATCCTCAAAATCACAGGTTAAGTTTGATCAATTCCTCCTTAAAGCATAAAAGTAATGAAGATCATTTCTATTTTCAAATTGGCCCCAAAAGGTCATTGATATTAGGAATAGAAGTCAATTTGATATCAGTATCTTTAACTCCTAACCTGTCATCCATCAATTCTCAAAGAAGTGATTGTCCACCCCATTCATTAAAGATGATGATTTTTCAGAGTGTAATTCTAAAATATAAAGATATTAAAGATAAGAGGGCTTATCACAAGCCTGCTTACCACGTTCATAGGCAAATAGCCTAGCTAACATTACCAATACTGCCTACCAAAACAGGGTAATGGCTTGAAATATCAAGACAAGGAGTCTCATCACGAGCTAGCTTGTTCAGTTATACTACTACCAGTGAGTGGCATTGTCAATAGCTGGCCACCAAACCAGGGCAATGGCTTTTTATCTTATAAAAGAATTCACAAAAAAGGAAAATGAACATAATATGAAAATATGTTTTAAATTCATTCTGATAATCACACTCTTAATTGGATGGGACAATGGACAATTACATGGTTAAAAGGTATCCCTATCGAGACTATAAACGTTTGCTGGCAGTAGAGGCTCTACCTATGACAGGCGAGTATACTATAAAAGCTGATTTGGAGAGACTTTTCTATTTTTACTATTAATAAACCAGTCAAGGCTTATTTGAAACTTTAAAATGTATCAATATTAAATTAGCAAAAGGAGGAAGTTATCAAAATTATGTCTATAATATTCAGAATACATAGATACCTAGTTATATCAAAACTTTCCTTATGGTTGAAGCTCTATTTCGAAAAAGTTTTAAAGTATTTTTTATTTTTCCAGAGATAACTGGTTCTTCCAGTGAATCGCCAATTCTTGTGCCTTGCAAACAATCCCCCCATTTCATATTATTTTTATTTACAAAAAAGCATTAAAATATGAAATGGGTCCCTCTTAAAATAAAATTGATGTCAAAACTCTTACTTTCTTAAAATCCGACGAGTCAATGGAGCGCTTTATAAAATTCACCTTAAAATAAATATCTCATTAGAAAATGAAAGCAAAGCAAATATGTGTTTATTGCGATAAAGCGATCGCAAGATCGCATATCGCAATAACATAAAGGATGCACCAAGTAATCAAAAGCCTTTCCCCGATGCGATAAAGCTATTGGCGATATCGCAATCGACAAATCCCCTTGTGCATCACTAACGCGCCCCTTATTAAAACCCCGATCCGATAAAGCTATCGGCAATATCGAAATCGGCAATTACCTTATGCTGCAAACATTGCACACATGCCTTTCGCCGATGCGATATCGCAATCGGCGATCGGCGGCTCCCCTTGTTTAACCCTTAATCCGCATATGCCTTTCGCCGATGCGATATCGCAATCGGCGATTGGTGATATTCATAGCATTCTCAAAATTAGCCATGCGCCCCTACCCGATGCGATGCGATAAGGCACAGTTCTCAACGAAAAGCCGTTAAAGTGATTGGAAAGCCCGATTTAATGACAATTAAGGCATAATCATCCCCGCTCGGCCACCAGTACGCCCATTGCATGATTTAAAAGATCTTTCGGCAAAATATTGCACTAATGAGCATTTATAAGGTGGCAGGTCCTATACAGTCCCTTAATGAATACATACCCTCGGATCTGCCTATAGATCTTCTCCGCGTTGTTTTAATCAAAACAAAGTATATCAACGTTCTTCTTTCTATTTTGCTATCAACTGTGAGTTTCATTGTTATCTCTGTGTTACGCCGAAACCACCTCTCTGTGCAGAATACAGTTTTTCAAAGCAATTCAGGCATAATGGGTAAAAAGCAGAGGAAGGTTGCAGGCATTATCAATCCACCAGCTGTGCCACAAGCAGTAGTAAACAGCAAGAAAGGTCTGATATCAGACACGACGTGCGGGGGCCTTGCCAGAACAACTTGGCAAGGAACTTATGATTTGTTAGAGGCCGAGAAACCTGAGCAGGTGGTAGAACAAGCTACCGCAGATTCATTGAAAAAATCAGAGTGCACTCTCAAAGACTTGGCCGATTCCTTCCTCCATAGGATAGAGGCAAGGGAATAAATGCTCCCATACACTGATGTTATCAAATGGGCGATTGAAGAAATTCCTATCACAGACAGAACTTTCGTCGCAAAAGATGGAAGGATTTTCGGGTCTTTTAAGCCAGAAGATCTGAGGCAAATGTATCATTTGCCTATGCCAGAGAAAGTATACAATAACGCATTTCTGGAGAAATTCGCAAGTGAGAATGAGATTGAGTCTGAACCCATCAAAGATTGGAGGCAGAATCCAAATAAGCACAAGCATGAATCCTCCGGTAAGTACTCAGTCGACTCTTTGTTTTCTCCTTACTGCTATGCCGCTATAATGATGTGTAGATTATGGGGTTTGCATGATTCTGCCATTTTTACTATCGAAATGGTTCCCCTCATGGAGGCGGAAGTCAACAGTTGGATTATGGATTGGGCTACTATCCTTTCGGATAAGCTTGCCCTGGCTGTTAGTGAATTTAGGAATAAAACCAGAGTCACCGAGAGAATAATTCCTCCGTTCTACTATAGTTCTTATATTTTAGATACCTTGTGTTTTAATTTTGAATTCCCCATTCTTGGTTGGAGGTGGACCGCACAGGACCCCTCGCCCATCCACATTTACCATCGCAAGATGTGGAAGTCATCTCATAAGAATCACTTGTACCAAATTTGTAATGGTTTCATGGTTCCTGTCTATTATGAAATTTTTGATAAGCCCATTCCAAGGATCTCCTACCTAGCCTCTTTTGACCTGCCGGCAGTGGGTAGTTGGTTTGGGGAAGAATATTTTACTTATGTTAGAATCTATGGCAGCCAAGCCAATCCCCATGTCCTCCCCTTATATGTCCCTGACAAACTGTTAGCAAGGGAAATTGCATACCAAATTACAGCTAAGAGTACCACACAGACTCTTAAGCTAAAGCAGAAAAGGGGCTGGCCAACTTTTCCTTTCAGATGTGGAGTCTTTACCCTGCATGATTTAAAACATGCAGAAAAAGAAGCCTTGAAAATTCAAGCTCTAAATCTTCCTATAATCCCGAACAGGGCATATGATCCGAACAAATATGCATATGCCGCTCTAGAACATGTCAAATTATCAACATTTGAGCATAAAGAGGATATATTCGATGATGTTTTTGCTTCAGCTGAATCAATAGGTCATGCTAAAGAGCTCGCCAAGAGAAGATATAATGACGAAGGGTTCTCTGAGTTTAATAAGCTCAGGGAGCAGAGGTTGCAAACTCTGCCCCTAAAATTATTAATGCTGACCCAAGCATCGTCAAGTGAGCCTGACCAGCAACAAAAGAAAGAACCCCCTGCTGCAGTAAAAAACAAAAACAGTGAGCAGGAGGAACTATAGAAGAAAAACCATGAAGAAAAGCTGAGGAGAGAACAACAAGAGCGTTTAAGGAAAGAAAAAGAAGAACTCTTAAAGAAAGAGCAGGCAGAGCGCTTGAGAAAGGAAGAGGAAGATAGACAGAGAAAAGAGCAGGAAGACAACCAACAAAAGAAGCAGGCAGAGATGCGGCAGACGGAACAGGAGCAGCAAGAGAAGGAGAAACAAGAACAACTGTTAAAGGAGTCCCAGTCCAAACAAAACACCACCGATACTAATAAGGATATTGTCACAGACCCCAAGCTACAAAAGGAATGGCATCATTTTAGTACCATTATCGGTGGAGGAAAGGATTCACAGAATACCGAGACTCCTAAAAGCAGCAGTATGCAAGATGAAAACTCATCTCAGGCTTTGAGCAAAGCCAGCGGCCCACCCAAAACTATGAATGTGGAAATAATTCCAAAAGGTCCTAGCGACCAAATCTCTCTCCAAGTAGAAGACATTCCTCCATTAAACCTCTTCTACAGCCCAAGACATAGAGCCGTGGTGAAGCGATCGCGAAAGAGGCAAAGGCTTGATCAACCTTCCCTCTTTCCCGACCAAACAGTCATGGGCAATATAGTATGGAAAGAGAAAATGGATCCCTCTGATGATCTGACCAAGCTGTCACAGTATGCTGGAACTTATTCAGCTGCCACGATCGATAAGGCATCAGAGGTAAGTCTTTTGCTAAAGACTAAAGACCAGGAGATTTCCACGTTGCAGACAGAATTAGCGGATATTAGACAAAGGGCAATACAAGACGAGGGGCAATTAGCCGAGCAACAGCAACAGACAGTACATACAAGTGAACAACTATTGGAACAACATAAAATAAATAGCCAACTGATGCAGCAATGGGAGGAGGAAAAACAGAGGATCAACGAGGAAGCCATCCAGAGACAAAATGAATTGACAGAAGCTTTGTAGCAACTAAAAGTGGCAAATGAGCAATCTTTGAAGGCTAAAGATGAGCATATCGCTCAAATTACAGCACAGTTAGAAGCTACCAAGGGAGATGCGCAGATAAAAGAATTCAAAAAGGAGGCAATGCTAATCAACAAGGCTCTTGTAGCGCAAGTTAAACTCCTGGCTCAATCCCTCTCTCAAGCGGAACCACTCTGCGAGTTAGCTACAACTGTAAATGAGCAGGTAGAAAAGGCGAGAGACAACTTGAATCAAGCCGAAGAAGATATCACAAACTACCTTGAATGGCAAGATTCAAAGTCAGGAAAGGAATCCAATTTGCCTAGGATACTGGAGGTCCATAAAAACATATTGTTTACAGAATGGCAAACACAGGTATTAAAAGCAGAAATGGCAGCATCAAGATGTGCATTAACTGCTGGTAATTTGGCTGATCTAGTAAATGATACTCTCTATCTAGCCAATATCATTTCACAATGCACGCCCGGGAAGATTACTACAGCAAACACATTGGAGCAAACGTGCTACCCAGATTTAGAGAGCAGAGAAAGGTCAATTGCCATGGTCGACACTTTAAACATAGAAGCATATTGGCGGTTCCTAATCAAGCCTCATGAACAACGATCTGCCCTCAAATTCTTGACCGATGTCGTTCAATGCATGATCCCCGACATCCAGGACTCCACATACGTGGCCCAGCTCAGCTCCCGGCTCAACAAACCTCCTGAATTTGAGCCAATGCTCGCCATCAATCAACTCAGGTTCAAAGGGAAGCAGCCGACAGAATGATTCATCCTCTAGCTCCTCGGATTGCCAGCAAAATAGCAACAAGAAATTTATTGACATCAGCTTAGTTAGCTTTTCTGTTTTGTAGATATTTAGATTAGCATAGTATTTATAGACCCTTTCATGTTTTTAGAAAGGGTCGTAAAATTTTGTAATAGACTTAACAGACTGAAGTTTGCACTATTGTGCTTCGGCCTCTATTCTTTTATGAAACTCGACCAATCGCTTTTATTTTAATGGAGAAATTTCTTGATCCAATTGCACACTACTGTCATTGATCGAGAAATGTTTATGTGTTGAAGTAAAAGCTACGCATAGCGATTCATATCGGGAGTGGCTTACTATCCAAATGGTATTTCTATCTTTTGTTTGAATTCATTCTGTGTATGTGATTTCGCTGTGTAATTATACCTGCTATCGTTAATTGTATGCATGCACAACAACAGGAAATCTTACTCATGCCACTATTGTATGTTTAGATGATATGCCTTATTTTTTAATCATGTATGCGTTAATGGTATGAATGTATAGAGTGTAGTAGTATCGCCTTAATCGCTGCGCCTAACTATTTAGGTACAACAATCTTGAATAATTTAATATCTATGTCTTGAGAATGCAGTCATCTATATAATTGTATTTTTGGATATAGAACATCAAAAGCTACGCTTTAGAAGTTCAAATAGACTCCCGGGATAGTTTTAATTACTTATATTTCTGTCAATAGTTTTAGCTATCCGCCTATCACTAGTGTTATCTACAAAGTATTCATTCATCCCATTTATCTATTGCTGGGAAACTGGTCCCATTACCTCCAGTTGGAGCCACTATCCCAAACGGAAAAGGAGTTGTACTAAGGTCCGGACCGGGTGGTTTCCCCCAATGTTGGTGCAGCGATTTTCGAGGCATCAACAGAGCCATCAAATTTATACATGTCCAGCTTGGGTGGTTGCGGTTGGGATTGTTGATGGGTGCCAAACAGGTGAAGGGACTGGCTAGACTCGCCCTCAATGTTTTCATTTCCAATATATGCCTCCGCATGTTCCTCCATCTTGCCCTTTGAGAGTGTTTCATGTAACTTCTTTAGCTGCAAAAGTACATCTTTCAATATTGATTCAAGGTTGTCAATCCTCTCATTGGCCATAGCTTGAGCTCTAGTTTGTACCATGCATCGATCCGATGCACTTGAAATTAGGGACCACCTGAATTTTTTGGCACTAACAATTGAATGGTACCACCTTCCTTAGCTCATCAACTTGATTCTTATGGGCTAAGTCTCCAATAAGCATCCCAGGGGCTCTTTGAATGGAGTTTTACTCGCTTAAGAATACTACAGTAGCCGAATCCAAGAAAATTCAATGCTGCCCAAAGTCCTGCGAAAATCAAGTCAAGGTATAGAAGCCCACACAATTAGTCAGATTTGAATGGTAGATATGATTGTTGCGACAGCTACAGAGCCCAAACTACTAGATCTAGATGGCAGATCTGATGTATCTGATAGATCTGAATGGCTGATCTAATAGATCTGAATGGCGGATTGATTGCTACTGCTACGAAAAACCCCACCTATGAGATCTGATCTAGCAAAGATGATGTGTGATCCAGAGATAGAGAAGGGAACTATGGTCTCCAGGAGTGTCAGGTGCTACAGATCGCAATATACATAAGGGTCTGATAGTAGTACTCGGCCCAATCTTTTAGGTTACTAACCAAGGAGGATCAACCGTACCCTTAGCCGTACAACCCGTCTACCCTATCGTACTCACGAGCAATCTCCCCTAGTGTTGTTCTCGGTGTACTATAGTAGCAAGACAGCCGATAATTTATCCTTGGCGAGGTTTGAAGGGAACTAGGGGGCTTCCGATATACCCATAGGGTACTTGGAAGATAGTCCATGCACGGTTTTGTCTAATGAGCTACTACTTGAAGGGGTACCCACAGCGGTTAGAAGGGAGTCCAACAAGTGTGACCACCTATTGTATTTCCTACATGCATGCCTCCCCAAATCCGTAGGTTTATGCAGTCAACGACAGATCCTGTGGTTTAAAGATGTCGGAACACGTCTCTAGCCAAAAAAAAAAAAAATTGCTAAAAATTGGAGATCCCATCGGCCCTGGAAAGCACTCTGATACCACTTGTTATGCTCTTAACCTGCAAGACGATAACCAAATACCAAATATGTGAAGAAATATACCCAGAACATAGAACAATGAGAAATAACAATAAGTATTTTATTATTCAGAAAGCAATGTTCACTTGCTTCTTCGAGGAGGAAACCTCCAATAGAGCTGAGCTCAATTACAAAATAAGACACGATGCTCCTCAAGGGGAGTCTCTATCCTTTATATAGTATTCATACATGCAATAACATGGGGCAATACCATGATTCTTATTAATACCATCTATCTAATATCATGGCCCATTTGCACTAACTATGGTCCCTTCATTAAATGCGGGTCAACAACTTACAATTATTAATATGGGCTTTATTGACTCTTTACTTAACTATAACTATGACTCAATCCTATTACATAAATAAGGGGGTTAGGGTTGGACCCCAACAGGCACTCGAACATGCTTCCCCTACAAGTTGCTCCCCTTGCTGACTCTCTGGGATGGCTTCATCCCGTTAGAGGCTCAACTGTTCTATATTAATTCTCTGTTCGCTGAGTACCTATTCCGCGCGTCCTTCCCTAGTGCGAAGCTCCATCGCGGTGCTATCCTAGAGCTGGTACAAGCTTTAGCACGGGAGGGAAGCCAAATTTAACCCAAGCCTCATAAGTCGTCCTACCACAGCTCTATCCTCTGCATTCTCTGTTGTCAATGCTCCTGGTGGGATCGCAATAGTAGGAGCCATTTGGGCCTTGAGCAACTGCTTAGTGGCTGACATACCTGTAACCCCATGAGTAGCGATGGTCCCGTCTGCGCTGCCTGTGTCCCCAGTTGATGTAGTTGTGCACAGAGCTCCCCCAACACAGTCTGTTGCTCCGACATGGCCTCATCAATTACTTCCTGAGTGACTTCATGAACTGTGTCTCCTATGTCACCTAGGTCACCCTCGGTCAAGGTGGTCAGTTCTCCATCCCATTTAGACACCTTGACCTTCTTTTGTGGCTTCGTTCTTTCTATCGGTGGTGGCCATTTTAAGGGCGCACCCGTGGTGGTGGACGGTGTTCCTTCTGTCCCTATCTCCATGGCTATCTTTGTGAGCACCTTCGGACCTCTTTGTCCTTTGTCATCAAAGCCCCTCCCGCTGGTGCCTTGTTTGTCGAAGTCTGTGCTGCCTCTCGGGCTGCCTGAACCTCTGTAGTGTGATTTTTTTTTTGCTTTTACTGTGATGTGCGCTTAGCTTCAGCGTTCTGCTTCTAGATAGCAGCCTCATTGCGCCCCATCGCATCTGGTCCGCGCCATTTCAATGGCCAGATATTCAATACCACATGAATGGCTTCATCAATGGCAAGGAAAGGGAGTGTGGTCCACATTTAGTCTGGGCCCTTGCACGCCCGGATGTAGACAAAGTGCATGTCCACTTTAAACTCAGCAATGTGCTTCACATTGTCATATATTTCATTGGACAGACGGGGCTACTGGGTGATCCATTATCGAACGTATGCATCCATAAATATCCAGAAAATCTTGATGCCCTAGATTCGTGCAACGTCCCTTGTCATCCAGAGTGACACATATTTGGTGGCTTCTGGCCAATCCTAGTCCAAGGAGGGAAACTGGATCTCTTCGAGTAATTCGATGGTCACCAGCACAATGGACAACAGTAGCCACGCATAGTGGAAGGCCTTTCCATCCTCTTGGAACTCCCTACAGTTGGTCAGGAACTCTTCATAAAGGAACTGCACCCAATTGAACTGCTCCCTAGCTGTGCATTCCTCAATGAGTGCAATGACTATCGCTGGAACCTCGTTACCATGACATTTCCACATCACTTTCCTTGCCAGCAACTGGGTAGCAATGTGGAATACGTTGTCCAAAATACTATCAATAATGTACCCTCACTACCCTTTCTCGAGCTTATATTTCTTTTTCAAGGTTTTTTTCATCGTCACATCGCCACTCTTATCGACAATTTCCCTAGGGTCTTTTTACATTGAAATTTGTCACCATGACTATCTGCAGTTAATAAGGCCCCATCAATAGCCATATTGTCCTCCTTGTCAAGCCCCATACCTCTGCTCTTCATGTCAAAACTTCAAAA
>APFE030494907.1:0-16597 GCA_000404065.3 Pinus taeda | reverse complement strand
CCCCCCTGGAGTCATATTTAAGCCCCTTTCTGACTCTCAAAAACTGAAAATATCACTAAGTATTTGTCATCTCCATATACGTTTACTGCTTTTTCAAGCTGAGAGTGACTATTGATGAAAAAGGTACACCTTGATTGACATGGTCAAGAGGTTCTCTCGAATATTGTTTTCTACATTTTTGGGTTCGAGGGACAAATTACGAAAAGGAACACGATGTATTTTTATTTTTCATCTCTTTTTCAAACTCTCTAAATACGAAAAAGATATCGAGTTATTCTAACACCAAACTCGTTAAAATTTTATGATAAAAGACTCATCACCGTGATGTGACCAAGTTTCTCCTTTCTAGGACTTGTAAAACTTACTAGGATGGATTCATTCCAAAAATGAACTTACAGGACAAGCATATGTTATCCCCTTGAATATTGTGATAAAAATAATTTGGGTAATCACTAGAAATAGCAGGGAAAAATGAAGATGAAACATCCTTTGTATAGGAAACATGTTGATCTTGAGCATGGCACTCTTCTCCTTTCATGTAGGATTTGGGATATCCTCACTCAGTAACTTGTTCTCCCAGGTTTGAGTTATCCATTTTTTCCTCTCATTTGACTATTCCATTTTGTCATCAGTCCTATGCTGATTTAAATACCACCACACTATGGAGTTGTGTACCAATGTTCAAGAGAAGCCCTATCTGCATTTATTTACCTATATATTGTTTAACCCATTGTTATCATCTTGGATCTTGTTCATATCATTCCACTTTATTACTTGTTTCATGTTAATTATGGGGGACTCATCATTTCCCTCCTTTGATGGGTCCCTTCCTACTGACCTCATCTTATTATCGAGGAAGATGACTTAGAAACTCCCTTTCAGTACCTTGGAGCTTGCATCTTGCATGCTTTAATGGCATGCTCTTTGCATTCGACGATAGGTCTTCATCATTGGCTTTCGATTGAATGATTCCATGAGTGTTTGACTTCAATTTCATTGTCACTTTCACAGATTATACTATCGTACCTGGACAGCCATTTTAATTATTGGTGGTTTCTCTCGTACCTCTTAACAATCCACATCATTGACCAGTAATTAGGTGGTTTTCTAGCATGTTCGACTTCAACACATTTATTTTCATGTTGCAATTCATACTTTGATCAAGTCAGGATGGAGAACAAGATCCTAAGTCCTCTCTGATATGACTTAGGCTATGTGGAGCTATAAGTTATTCTTGATTGTACCATGTCTCTTCCATACAAATGGTTATGACCAGACCATGGGACTTTACATTTTTTGTGACCCTTCTATATTAGATGGTTGTGAGCATACCTTGGATCTTACATTTACAGATGATCCTTCTCATTTGGATGGTTTCACCCATACCATGGATCCTTTCATATACTCCATATTATCTGGATGGTTGCGTCGATAGAATGGTTTCATGTTTTGATATCAAATATGTATATGTATATGCGTCCTTCATTTGTAGGTATCCCGTTAAAATTGGAAACTAGGGAAAAGCTTCATGTGGATCATCTTATTGATATGATAATATATTCATTAGATTCCTCTCATCAAAAGCTGTAGGATTGATATAAAGTTCATCTGATTCCGATAAGTATTCATGGAGATATGAATTTATTTTGATTACGGAATTATTATCAAGCTGACCTGCAACTCATGTAGGCTTAGAAGCCCAACAGTCGCATCTATTCAAACACCATAATTGTGTATAAATATACGAGGACTTTTCCTCATTTGGACTCACTCATCTCATCACATCTCTCTCTCTCTACTATGCAGAAAAGAGTCTCTTCTTTACTGTATAGAAAAGGGTCTCTCCCTCACACATGTGAAGCTGGAAGTTGTTGAAACTAAAGCTGCAACTGCAGAAGTAAAGTTTGACCTATGTGGACTAGAAGATATCCTCATCTGAACTACACTGTAGGTTCATCTAAACCTCCTCTAAAAGCCACAACTTTTGGTGGTGGAATCAAGTCAATCCAACAGACGTTTTAGAAGATATCGACTGCCCTAGTTTGAAGGAAGGTGTTGAAACTAAAGTTGCAACTGCAGAAGTAAAGTTTTACCTACATGGACTAGAAGATCTCCTCATCTGAACTTTTTCATAGGTTAATATGAACCTCCTCTAAAAGCTGCAACTTTTTGTGGTGGAATCAAGACTTCAATCGGACGGATGGTTTGCAAGATATCGACTGCCCTAGTTTGAAGGAAGTTGTTGAAACTGAAGCTGCAACTGTAGAAGTGAAGTTTGACCTCCATGGACTAGAAGATCTCCTCATTTGAACTATGTTATAGGCTCATTTGAACCTACTCTAAAAGTTGCAACTTTTGGTCGTGTAATCAAGCCGATCCAACGGTCAGTTTGTGAGATATCATCTGCCCTAGTTTGATGATGAAGCCGCTAATGTTGATGTTGTTGATCTAGGGTTTTCTATTGCTGATATAAATCAGATTTATTGTACTATTTCTCTCTATTGAATTATTGAAGATAAAAGAAGATTTGATCAAAGGGTTTCCCCACACATTGTGGGTTTTGTCACTAGCTAGCAGCCACATCTTGTGTCTCTTGTGTTGGCTTGTTTTCTGTCGCTCGTTTAATGTTCTATCTACACTCTACTTTATGTACATGTGATTGCTAATCTGTGGAATATAGTAAAAAAAAGAAGTAAACTGTTATAAGCATAGAACATACCATAACTCAACATGGTATCAGAGTTGAGGTGAAGAAAAAGCCATAGCAAGAGCAATCACCTAAGAGAATATTGGCAAGGCTATCCTAAAAGAATGATGGGGTCCTCAACACCCTTTCTTATCGAAGACAAGCTCTGTGAGAAAGCTAATTGTCATGGATGGAAGATTTCTATTGATCTAACCCTTGAGGATCAAGGAGTGTTGGATCATGTGAGAGGAAATATTACTGAGCCTCCATCAAATGCACCTCCTGCTGCCAGGAACAAATGGAAGAACAGAGAAGTTAAAGTGAAGAAGATCATCCAGGACTCTATCGACAAGAACTTGGTGGCCTACATCTCTAAACTTGACACCTCCAAGGAAATCTTCGATAGACTCGTGAGTTTATTTAAATTTAATGATGCAAATCAAGTTTTGTTTCTTAGAAATAAGCTGATGGAATCAAGAAGGGTAAAGATGAGAGTATGCAAGAATACCTTTTAAGAATCACCAAGATCAAGAACGATCTCCTATCCATTGGGGAGACTATTATTGACAGAGAAATGGCTAGATGCGTTCAAGAAGAAACAAGGGTAGAAGAGCAAGAAATTCCCTTTCCTAAAGGTCCTCCTGCTGATTTTTCTTCTCATGCTAAGAAAAGAAATAATTCCAGGACTAAATCAAAAGGAAAGGCTGGACCTAAGGATGGAAGAAAAGGATGATGTTACATCTGCGATAAAGCAAGTCACTATGCAAGGGAGTGCCCTGATAGAAAGGACTCACACAGGGATGATGATCAAAATCCCTTTTATGGAAATCAAAGGAATGAAAAATTCAACAGCAAAGGTAAGAGGAGAGGTCGTAATCAAGGAGGAGGACAAGCATTGAAAAAGGCTATAAATGCCAGCATTGATTAAATGCACTCGACCTCCGAAAGAGCCTGGTGTCTATCTCCACAATGGAAGACAAAGACTACAAGGTAACCTTCAATAATGGCCAGGTATGTGTATCAAAAAATAATGTTAAAGATGTCTTTACTCTTGGTTTTTGTGTTGATTCATTATATCAGGTTGATGGAGGTTTGCTAGGTATCATGTCTTATGACACATCTCTTTAGTCCGAACTTTGGCATCGAAGGTTTTCCCCCCTTCATTATAAAGGGATGCTCGAATTTCGAGTAGAGAAAGAATGTGTAAGTCCAGGATGTGCCGAAGGAAAGCTCAAAAGGGGACCATTCCTTTCAAGCCTAAGCAAGACCTCCAATATATTATATTTGGTTCACTCGGGCATACCTGAGGCTAGCATTAAGAGGGAGACTACTACTCTACATACTCCTAACCAGAATGGTGTGGTGAAAAGCAAGAACCATACGATTGTGAAAGCTGTCCAGAGACTTTGAAGCCTCTATGGGTAGATAATGTAACAATGCATGATGTGGAGGAACCCATGGATCGTATTTATCCACCTGAGCCTCCCTCTTCTAAGAAGAGGCCTTCATGGCTTAGGGGGATACTTGATGATGCTGAAGGACATGCTGCATCCCGAGGAACCTTTCATGAAAGTAAGAAACCTAACAAGTATCAGGGATACATGACCATCACCAGCACGATCATACAAAATGAGCCTCCATCATTCTAAAATGCCATCAAACATCAAGTATGGAAGGATGTTGTGACCAAAGAATATGAGTCTATTGTGGAGAATGATGTCTAGGAAGTAGTTCCCAGACCCTAGGATAAGACAATTGTCACTTCTAAATAGCTTTACAAGATAAAGCATGTAGCAGATGAAAGTATGGAAAAGTATTAACCTCGTTTTGTTGCTCGTGGTTTCTCCTAGAAGGAAGGTATAGACTATGATGTGATATTTGCACCTTTTGCCAGATATACGACCATCCACTGGATCGTAGCCCTTGCAGCTTCAAAAGGATGGAACCTACAATAGATGGATGTTAAGATCGCGTTCTTGTATGGTTCAATCAAAGAAGAGGTCTACATGGAGCAACCCAACGGATTTGAGATTTATGATCGAAAATCTCATGTATGCATGTTGAAGAAGGCTATCTATGGGCTGAAGTAGGCACCCCGAGCATGGTATGAGAGGATCAATAGCTACTTGATGAAGCTGGGATTCACTAGGGGTGAAGCCGATCCTAACCTTTACCTTAAGGTTGAAGATGACAAGCCTCTCAGACTGGTGATGTATGTTGATGACCTCTTTCTAACAGGTGCATATCCTCTCATTCACAAATGTAAGAGGGAGTTGGCTTCTAAATTTGAAATGAAGAACCAAGGACTTAAAGTGTGGTAGAAGGCAAGGGAGATTTTCCTATCTTAAGAAAACTATGTGGTAAATGTATTGGAAAGATTCAGTATGATGGACTGCAAGCCTATGACTACCTCGAGGATCTTAACTTTTAGAAGTTATATGGTAGTGATCTCGGACCAGATTTGGGAAATGCCTCTGAGTTTCATAAAATCATTCACATTGATGTTCTTGGTGAATCTCCGTCTAAACATATGTTTGTAGTTATCATTGTGAGCTCATATTTGGTTGAGCCTCACTAGATTGATGCCAAGAATCTTCTAAGATATCTTTGTGGAACAATTACTAATGGATTAAGATACACTACCAGAGATGTGAGACTACTTAGATACACTGATGTTGATTGGGAAGGTAGTGTGGTGGACCGTAAGAGCACTTCTAGGTGTTGTTTCACCTTGGGATCTGCTTCGATATCCTGGATGAGAAGGAAGCAAAAGTTGGTGGCTTTGAGCACCGCCGAAGCAGAATATATTGCTACTAGCATGGCCTCCTGAGAGGCAGTCTAGTTGTGAAAGCTCTTCAGTGAGCTGTTAGGATTTACATTGGATACCACTATGATTCTCTGTAACAACCAGAGGTGGGATTCTATTATTGAGGAATCCCATATTTGTCAATTGCTGCAGTAGATAAACATCATCCGAGATATGGTAAGTCAATGAGCAAGGAGCCTCTATCACATTAAGATGATGTACAGGTCAATACACCTTGCCAAAGCCCCAAAGAAAGATCTAATCTGTGATTTTCCCAAACGAATTGGAGTCATCAAGAAACCCTTATACAAGGGTCTTGCATGCTGCATACATTGAGCTCTAGGAGCTCTATGGGCTTGCGGTTCTTACTGGAGAAACATACACCCACAAGGTGACTTACCCTCCCCTGGTGGTGTGCACTCGAACAAGATGATTTTCTCTCTTCTGGGACAAGATGATTTTCTCTCTTGTGGAATAGGATGATTCTCTCTCCTCTGTAGCAGGATGATTAGTTCTCCTGTGAGGCCTAGATTGATGTGTTCTCCATGGAGATTGTAGTACGATTGATGTGTTCTCCTGTGAGGCCTGGATTGATGTGTTCTACATGGTGATTGTAGCAAGATTGATGTTCTCTCCTATGAGGCCTGGATTGATGTGTTCTCCATGGCAGCTGTAGCAAGATTGATGTGTTCTCCTGTGAGGCCTAGATTGATGTGTTCTCCATGGCAATTGTAGCAATATTGATGTGTTCTCCTATGAGGCTTGGATTGTTGTGCTCTCCATGGCAATTGTAGCAGGATTGATGTGTTCTCCTGTGAGGCCTATATTGATGTGTTCTCCATGGAAATTGTAGCAGGATTGGTGTGTTCTCTTGTGAGGCCTAGATTGATGTGTTCTCCATGGCGATTATACCAAGATTGATGCGTTCTCTTGTGAGGCTTGGATTGATGTGTTCTCCTGTGAGGCCTAGATTTATGTGTTCTCCATGGCGATTATAGCAGGATTGATGTGTTCTTCCATGATGCCTATATTGATGTGTTCTCACTGGCAATTGTAGTAGGATTGATGTGTTCTCCTGTGAGGCCTAGATTGGTGTGTTCTCCATGGTGGCCTAGATTGATGTGTTCTCCATGGCGATTGTAGTAGGATTGATGTGTTCTCCTGTGAGGATAGGATTGATTAGTTCTGCTGTTGAGGCATCCTACCCATGTAGTCTGGGACTCATCGGAAGTACCTCTCATCTGATCAATGAGTAGGGAAATGAAGTTAGGGACCATAGTAGTACCGATGGATGCATCATCGTATCTACTGTACTCCCTACATTACAATGACCTCCATTGATCTGGGATCAATGGTATTGGTTTAGGACTAGTGCTAGGAGTTGTACCATACTATGACACTGACTTCGGGTCAGTTGAGATTGGTCTGGGACCAGTGGTACATACTCTGAGACTGACTTGTGTCAGTGCAGTACTAGTCTAGGACGAGTGGGAGTGGTACATACTATGATGCTGACTTCGGGTTAGTTGAGACTAGTCTGAGACTAGTGGTACAGTCTCTAAGACTGTGATACTGGTCTGGGACCAGTGGTAGGAGTGGTACTTACTATGAAGTTGACTTCTGGTTAGTTGAGACTAGTCTAGGACCAGTGGTATGCACTCTAAGTCTGACTTTGAGTCAGTGGAGGATGTTAATGGTATGGGATCAGTGGTAGGAGTTGTACTCGCTATGACGCTAACTTTGAGTTGGTTGAGACCGGTCATGGACTAGTGGTACATACTTTGAGACTGACTTTGATTCAGTATGATACATCCTTGATCATTTCTTCTTCTTCATAATTAAGACAGAAGCAGAACAAAATAGAACAATGCAAGAGCATAGAAGAATAGAGCAGAACAATACAGATCAGTACAGTCTAGAACAAGACAAACTAGAATAGGACGAATAGAGTAGAGCAGGGCAAGGGTCAAGCTCTACAGGGCAATGCATTTGATGGATGAATAATAACGATCGATAGACAGATTGTAGATGAATTTCTCCCTAGTTGAGAGGGAGTGTTAGAATTGGAAACTAGGGAAACAATTCATGTGGGTCATCTTATTCATGGCTGATAATATGTTCATTAGATTCCCCTCATCGAGAGGTATAGGATTCATATAAAGATCATCCGATTCCAATAATTATTCATGGAGATATGCATTTATTTTGATTGTGGAATTATTATCAAGCCAACTTAGAACTCATGTTGGCTCAGAAGCCCAACAGTCGCATCTATTCAAACACCATTATTGTGTATAAATATAGGAATATTTTTCCTCATTTGGACTCACTCATCTCATCACATCTCTCTCTCTCTATTGTGCAGAAAAGAGTCTCTTCTTTACTGCGCAGAAAAGGGTCTCGCCTTCACACATGTGAAGTGAGAAGTTGCTAAAACTAAAGCTATAACTGCAAAATAAATGTTTGACCTACGTGGACTAGAATATATCCTCATCACAACTACATTGTAGTTTCATCTGAACCTCCTCTGAAAGCCGCAACTTTTGGTGGTGGAATCAAGTCAATCCGACGAACGGTTTACAAGATATTGACTGCCCTAGTTTGAAGGAAGTTGTTGAAACTGAAGCTGCAACTGCAAAAGTAAATTTTGGCCTACATGGACTAGAATATCTCTACATCTGAGCTATGTTCTAGGTTCATCTGAACCTCCTCCAAAAGCTACAACTTTTGGTGGTGGAATCAAGTCAATACGACGGACGGTTTGCAAGATATCGATTGTCCTAGTTTGAAGGAAGCTGCTGAAATTGAAGTTGAAATAGGAGAAGTGGAGTTTGACTTGCGTGGACTAGAATATCTCCTCATATGAACTATGCCATAGGTTCATATGAAACTCCTCTGAAAGCTGCAACTTTTGGTGGTGGAATCAAGCTGATCCGATGGTCGGTTTATGAGATATCGTCTGCCCTAGTTTGATGATGAAGCTGCTAATGCTGATGCTGCTGATCTAGGGTTTGTGATTGTTGATATAAATAAGATTTATTGTACTATTTCTCTCTACTAAATTACTGAAGATAAAAGAAGATTTGATCGAATGGTTTCCCCACACATTGTAGGGTTTGTCGCTGGCTAGCCGCCACATCTCGTGTCTCTTGTCTTCGCTTGTTTTATGTCAATCGTTTAATGTTCTATCTACACTTTACTTTATGTACATGTGATTTCTAATGTGTGTAATATAATAAGAAAAAGAAGTAAACTATTATAAGCATAGAACATACCATAACTCAACATATCCTAACTATGTTTATCCTTGTCCTTCAAAAATATCATAAAGCATCTCAACCATCACTCCTCATTCTTCATTCATGCTTTACAGGGTATCTGTTACATGGTATTTTGTCACACCTCCTACACTTCCTTGTGACATACCCTGAAGTTCCTGAAACATGACCATTATGTAGTGTACCCATTCATATATGTAGCTTAGATCCTTCCTAGGACATTGATTGGAAAATGCCTTGAGCTTTCCGTGAAAGAAATAGCTATAAAACCCTAATTTTAGAATCATTGCGCTTATGAGAATAAAAACAAAGATGATCTCTTGTTGCACTACACTCGACCCACAATGGCATCACTCTATTCACTTGTATATCCACGGTGATCCCAAAAAAGGCAATTTTCCCAAAGAGGATGAGAAACATCATGATGTAGAAGCTTCCAGAGTGGCAAGATGGAGGCCTTTTGGTATATATGAGGTCGAATTCTCCCAAATTGGCCTCCTAGTCTTATCCTTATGAGCTACCTTCTTTAGATAAGGCCCTACTCGTGTCTTTTGAGATCCTAACTCCCCTTCCAAACCCATATATTCATCCTCTCCCATTCCCAAATGGTTGGCCTATGTCTATTTGCACCCTTCTGTTAAGATTGTGCCTATATGCTACTCATTTAGTTTGGAGAAGAAAGGCTTGGAGAGATTAGCTTGGACTTGGATATTCGTTCAAGGAGAGCCATCAACATCAATGCTTGGTTGTATGCTTTCCCTCATTTTCTATTAATATACAATTGCTAGTTCATTTTCCCTGAATGTGTATGCTCATGTATCATTTAGCTTAGTTTTCCTGGATTAGTTAAGTAGGTTTCTTTTGAATATTCTATTTGTATTTGCATGCCTTGTTCTGTCTTGACCTCCTGTGTAGGTTCATAAACACTGAGAGCAGTAGGAACAAGCCCGTGACCCAAGTGATTCAATGCCTTTAACAAAGGAGATCGAAATAGCATCAGAACGAGGTAGGCCATCTTCTTCATTTCTATTTTCAATTGTAACTTAGGAAAGTGTCCACTACATTCTCAGTTTTCTTGCTAGATCCGCTCATTGGGCTAGAGGGATCTTCTTTATTTGTAAAGAGGATTTACCTAGATGACATGAAGATGTCCCCTCTAGATGCAGCCATTGTTCACTATTATGCCCATCTAAATTTTCCTTTCCTAATGGCTCATAAGTATTATAAATCAGTTAGAACTTTTTCTCTCAACCCCCATCATCCCTTCTAAATTGCAATATGAAAAAGAGGTAGTGAAAGAAGTTGTATTCAAATTTTCTTTTGTACCTATGTATGTAACATCTAGAGGCATTATTTCAAACCTGCTCCCAGGGAAGGTGTCATCTCCCTACAGTATGTTTCCCATTCCCCACTATTTTTCTCATTTTCCTATTTTAAAAATCCTCCTACTGAGCATGGTTTTTCTAATTTGGTACTACCCTCTACCAATACCCCTATTTTATCATCTCCAACCTTCTTATCTTGGAAGGGCTCCTTGTCTCACTTTGTTCCCCTGACGAGTTGTAAGAACTCACCCCCTCATTTCCCTTCTGGTATTTCACTACGACACCCTAGAAAGACAATGAGTTCAATCAAAGGTAGAATTATAAAGCCACCTTGATCTAAGAGCCTTGAGAGGTCTCAGGGGAACTGACCTCATTAATTTGGGGTTTGACTGATCTTACGCCTATTTGGGGTACAAACATTCAATCCTAAATCACACCATTTCCTAATTAACTGCAAATAACTATTGTTTTCAATAATTCTAAATTATCATGAACCAAATTCTACTATATAAGGATGGAATTAAAAAGTATCAAACATCACTAATGTGCAAATAAAGGGATTGAAATAAATTTGTTTTTGTCTTTTTGTCTTTTCGTACAAAATCAAGTATGCAAAATAATATCCTTTGGTCATGTGGCAAGTGAATTATGGATGTTGGAGTTTGAATGGAATGGTTAGGAGATGGTCATATGGTGTGGGAGACCATCGGGAGGTTCTTGGTGACTTCCTAGAGGTTTTCTCTCAATTCTGCCTCAAAACAAGTGATTTGAGGAAAACCTACGTATTGATCGTGTAGGAATTACAATGAACCTACAAAATACAAATGAGAGAAAATTGTGAGGTTTTGGAGGTGATGTGAGTCCTAGGAAAGGTGTGTTTTGGGTGGAATGGAATGAGAAAATTCCTAGGATCACTCAGAACTCAAAACCAAAGTTGGGAGGTGGATGGATTTGCTCAAAAACCTTGGATAAGTTTCCTTGTGAAATGATGAAATTGGTGAGCGTTTAATGACCAAGAAAATCAAATCCAATTTGGATGCAAAAATTTTTATTATTAACGAAGATGTCTTAAATCCCTATTCCCAATGGAATCATTCAAAAAGATATTTGTTAACCCATGCAAAAAAAAGAAACATTACTAGTCGAATATCTAGAAATTCGAGAACTAGTGAGTTAGTAAATCTAAAAAATTGGAAAACAAATCAAGTGCAAATGCAATGTGGTAATTGTTTTTATGCATTAGAATGTCTTTATGATCCAATGCAAGTGGAATCAAGTCGATTGAATCTTGTTAGCATTCTCTAAAAGAATAGCAGAAATTTATTGTTCTTTGTTAAAAAGGACATCTAGCAATCTAGATTTGGGAATAAGAAGACTAATCGAAGAAACTCAATGATTATTATGAACTTAAAAATATTTTCCAATGATGAAATAATTCTTGTGATCCTAAAAAAGAACTTACACGAACCATTTAACTCAATCCTACAACAAGAAATCATTAATACTAAATGCAGAAATAGGAAGAAATAGGAAGAAATAAAAACTAGAGATGCATATGAATAAGCAATAAAAAAAAGGAAATAAAATGATAAAAAAGGGTTGTGAGGCTCATGGGATGGCCAAGACCAAGTAAACTTAGAGACCTATGGAGGAGAACAATATTTAGAAGCTGAAAATGACACCAATCTTCATTATTTTCATTAATATAAATACATTCCTACAAGAAAATACAATGGAGCTACGAAAATACAAACTCTCTCCACAATAACGCTAATGAAAATATACCCATAGAGGAAAATTCGACTTGGTACTAATAAAAAATGATTAGGAATCATTCCCCATGAATGGAGGAAGAATTCCCCACCAAAATCCCTTGATTAGTGGATTTAGTCCCCAGTACGAGGAATTTGCATTAAATGGAATGGAACACATTCCTAGATTTTCTCAATCATTAGCTAAAGGAAAATTTGATTTAGTACTTATACAAAATGATTATGAATCATTACCCATGGATGGAGGAAGCTTTGCCCACCGAAATCCCTTGATTAGTGGATATGCTCCATTGAATGTTCTATCTGCGCCATTGGTTAGTGGAACACATTCCTAGATTTTCACGATCATTGTTGTTGAAACATTTGTGCAATAATTCCATAATATATTGTTGAATTATTATTTATTATTGATCCTTGAGTAGCAGGGAACAAGTCCCAAAATTATATCCTCCTCCAACTCTTCATAATATTCGCAATATTCCCATAACATTCCACAAAAAAAATAAAATATTAGGCACAAACACTCAGTTATTCATAAACCTTCCTAATGAATATATTAAAATAAAAAATAATTATCTAATGCAAAAAAATATGTTTAATGTGTTGAAGGATGGTCATAGGCCTAAATTTATGTTTTAAATTAGTGGCATGGGCCTTAATTTATGTTTAAATTAGAGGCCCATCATACCCCCCCCGCTAAAAGTGTTTCTCAACCTCTGAGCAACTTAGTGACCTCATTGTGCCTCATCCATGGCCTTGGTGGCCTTTCTCTTGTGCATTAGGAACCTTGGTTATAAGTTCTACATGGACAAGCCAAAAAAAACATATTTCTATAGAGAAAAATCCTTGTTTCTTGAGACCTTTAATTTTCATTCTTCCCCTTATTCAAGATTCTTCTTCATTATTATTTTAGTTTGGTAAGGTCTGCCACACCCTTATCAACATTCTTCTACCTTGTTCCACCATTTATTTTCCTTAGGATTACCTCTTGTAGGATTTCTGGGTCACAGTAATTCCTACAGGATCATCCTGTAGAAAACACAGTCCCTTTGTAAACTAAGGTAAGGAGTGGAAAAAATGATAGAAATGGTGGAGGAATGAATGGTAATGAGTGGTAAAATAAAAATGTGATTGACAAGGGTCACTTTGTGATCCTCCATTTCTCTTTGACCATCCTTTCTAACCTACAAATGGAAATTTCATGAAAATTGAGAGGATGCTCTCTTTGTTTTTTTTTTTTCAAGAATGAAATGGGATGGATGAATGATGAATACATAGTGAATATGAAGTGGATGAAGGGCTTGGATTGTTGTGGTGACCTTGGCCTTTGCAAAAATTTCTTCTTTTAACTGTTTTCCTCATTCCTTGAAATCATCACCCTTCATAATTTAATTTCTCAAGATTGCATGAGTGAAGGAGAGAGTTGCAATCAACTAGTTGAAGGCAGCTGAGACTGAAGACCCGTCCTTAACTTATCAAACCTCATCTCTCATGCATTGACAAAAAATTTCTAACTATAATATGCTCAAGAGAAGAGGTCAAGAATATTGCATACATGTACCTACCTGATGGTTGTTAGAGAGACATGCATGTTGTTGTTGATTTGATGTTGATGTGAAGGTGTTGGATGGTAATGCTAATGATCCTGATGCTGCTGCTAAGCTCTCGAGGAGGTTCTTTGAGCTCCAGATCTCTTTTAAAACTGCTCATTGAATCATGTAGGTGTTGTTCTATATCTTGTAGGTTTACAGGACAACGACTTTTTTTGTCCATATATCGTAAACGGTAGACTCGATTGAGATGAAACCTTTTGAGCATATTACCATCATCATTATGCAACTTCCTATTGATTTTTGTTTTTCACTGGATGCACAGATCTCGAGAAAAATGGAGGTCAATTTCTTCGTAACCATGCACTAGAATTTACTAAAATTCCTTGGGAATGTTACCATAATCCTTATGCATCTCCCCAAGAAAACAATTTTTAAATGGGTGCATGGATATTGAGAAAATGAAAAAATTGTTAAAGGTGATGGAGGCAAATTTATTGTGAATCATGAAATAGAATTTACTGAAATTACTTGAGGATGTTACCATCCTCCATATGCATCTCTCCGTGAAACAACTTGGAAAACAGATGTTGGTTTTCAAGTTATGGTAAAAACAAGTTTCTGCTCTATGTATTTTTCTATCCTGTAGTAAAATAGAGAATCTTGTAGTTTTTTAGGACATCAAGGAAAATGAGTAATAGAAGCTTGAGAATGACGGGTGGATGGTGAAAATAGAGGAGGGTGATGGATTGGCATGGCCTTGGCATTGTTGAAGCATTTGAGCGAAGTAGGAGAAAATCAAAATTTGACTTCTTTTGATTAGGCTTGACCAATTTTCCTTTCAGTAACAACTTTGTTCTTATTTCTTGCAGATGTTGGAGAGTACATGCATGCATGGAGCAAGGATTCTTTTATTTTTTCTCTTTTTTTTGTTCTAGGCCTACTAGCCATCTCAATGAGGTTTCCAACTAGTAGGTCTTACTAGGCACCTTAAAGGAGGTTTTCACCCAGGATCTTCTTTTTCTCTTTTTTTCTACCTGTTATCACTCAGGTTGTCCCTAAGCTCCTGAAGGGATATGGCCGAGGTAACCACAAACCAATCTTTGGATTGCAGGTCCTAGCCCACCTGCAATCAGAGAGGGCTCTCTCTTAATGTTGTAGCTTTTTTGATGATGGTTTTAGGCTAGTTATTGGGTTCAGGGGTTTTGATTTTTTGTTTGGATGGAAGATGAATGTGAGGCAGATAATTCCAAGAAGAGAGGCAAGGAAAAGTGTGATAAGTTTCAAACCATTGGGCATGGAGTCATGGATTAAGGCTTTTTGTTGCATTTTCTTGGTCAAAAGAGGATTATAGAGCAGGATAGCTACACATTAAACAATACCAATTAGCTGAAAAGATGGGATGAAAGTCAGAGATGAAAGGAAATTAAGAATCTTTCATTAACTAACAAAGAAAGAGGTGAATGAATGGTTATCTAGGAGCAGTTAAGAATTCCTAAACTAGCATTCATATGTGAAAGAAATAGCATAAACAAGATCATTTAAGTATGCATGTTCATAACTATTCCTGATGAAAACATGAAGAAATTGCAGAAATTGAGCCTAAGGTGCGGCCAAGAAAATCCTAAACTATTCTTCTTTTCTGCAATTTAGATGGTGGATTGATGATAACACAAACATAAAAAACTAAACGGAGTTAAGGAAACACTTATTGAACCATGTAGAAGCACAGGAATTCCATAGTCACTCCTCGACCAGTTAAACACAACAGACAGTTTCATAATCCATGCTTTCAGCAGTCTTTGATTACAGAAAGTATCACATTTACAGCGTGAGTCTCTGCTCGAGCAAAATATCGAACTAACAGAGATCAAACAACCAACCAACCCCTACTCCATTTTTCAGGGTGGTATATATAGACAAAATATCTAAAGTTATTTATTACAACCGACCTAAACAGGTTTGCAGGAAAAAACTTTCTAAACCTAACTTATGCTAGAATTAACTTTAAGTACATCTTCTCTGGGCTGCGCCAGTGGCAGCTGGATCAAAATTGAGTCAATGTGATGTCCTCTGTGGCTTGGTGCAGTGATTTTGTAATAACTGTGCATTGAGTTTTGGTCCACTGATCACCTATGAGTTTAATGTGCAGTCATTTGTGCCGGTAAGCTTTCAATGCTTCCTCAACTGCTTCTTGACTTTCAGGGATTTCCTTTTAATGCTGGATTTGCCTCGAGCCCTGAGAGAATCTCCTCTGATACACTTTGCCGCTACACTGATACTCTTTGAAATGTTTTTCACCTTCATATCCGCTCTAATACTCTTTAAGCTCTGAACTTGGTCTCTCTCTCTGTCTTCAGATACGTTTAAATTAGCAAAATCAGGCTTTTTTTGCCATTTTCGGTGCAAAAAGGGCTGAGGAATCAAAAGATTCCCTAAAGATTCTCCAATATGGCCCGTTTCTGGTAGAGATGCACGATTAGCACTTCACGCTAATCATGCATCGAAAACTGCCTCTATTTTTCATTCCGGAGCTCCAAAGCTTGACTTTCGCGCTTGCGTGTTTTTCTATTTTTTGGCTGCGAACATCAGCATGACATCAGCAGTATGGTGGATGACGTCAGCATGACATCAGTAGTGGGGTCCTCTGGTATGGATGTAACGTCAACTGGGTGACGTGGCAGTACGGCGGGGTGATGACGTGGTGGGACACGGTGGCAGGTGACGTGGGCCAGGCACAGGCAGGGAGGGGTGAGGTGGAGGCGACGTGGCAGGATGACGCGACACTCCTGTCATGCGAGGGGAAGGGCGGTCTTGGAGTTCATTGGACCGCCTTTGGTACGGAGGCGGTTTCTGTCAGGGGTGGCCCAATGCAATGGGAAGCCGCCAGCTGTCCCAGTGTATGACGGTAAAACTGTCGAACATCGGGTGCTAAAGTACCCATAAAAAAGGGCGCCTGATATGAATAAGGGCCATCAGATCTGGGGGAGGCGATCTGACAGTGGAAGGGTGGAGAAGGTGCATGGGGTTTAGCAGAAGTGCACGAGTGTTATATTTTAATTTTTTGCGGTGCGGGTGGGTTGAAACTCTAGAAAATGGTGCTGGCGCGTTGGTTTATTTATTAACGAGATATTAATAAATTCCAAAGAAATGTCTAGGGAGGGGGGGGCGGGTAGTTTT
>APFE030494906.1:0-21014 GCA_000404065.3 Pinus taeda | reverse complement strand
GGTTGTAGCCACTACAACACTTGGCGACAAATTGGTAGAACTCCAGCTCTTTAAATGGACCTTGTTCGTGAAAAGCAAGTCTAACACCTCTAGAAGTATTGTTAAGTCTCCTTTCGTCTTGGCTTCACACTAGCTTGATTGTAAGATGTAGCTTCTGCCAAGATCTTGGTCGATGGACACACATTCCAAGCCAAGGTAGCATAGTTTTTTCTATTGGGGTTGATGGGTATATTGATGCACAAGTAGTATAGTCATCAAAGTCTTAGTTTCTTTTCTAGTGTTGCTCTACTGCCAGCAGGCCTGGATAGCACCCCGGCAGAGTCATATAGGAACACAAGCATGGCTATGTTGCCAGTGATCCTGGTCAATACCCTGGGGGAGTTACTTGCATCACCTCTCTACACATGAAGCCTTTCTCTTCTTTCGCCTTGTCCATTTTTCATTTTTAATTTTTTCACTTTTCATTTTTTTTGTAACTGTGCACATCACTTATTCATTTCAGAGGCGGAAGAGGGATCCCTACTTATTGAGAGCAGAAGAGGTTGTCCTAGCAGAGGATTAGTTTATTGTACCTCTGATGTGCCTATTAAGGTTTTCCCCTCACCTTACTCTACTTTGACTGTGCTGACAAGGGTTAACCCAAAAGCAACTGACTAGAGTAGGTGACACTAGATAGCGTGTAAGCGTTTTGCTTTCACTAAGGTTCACTTTGAATAGTATGTATTTTCCTTCGACGTATCATGGACTAAAAGTAATAAGTTCTTCATATAGAGGCAGGATGATAGATAACCAAGTAGTGATAGTTGCACAAGGCCTCTTGTACTTTACCCAACTTGTTTCAAGAGTCATACATGGCTTCATGTGAAACTACCTATGAACAAAACAAGCAAACAAACAAACAACAAGGCAAAGCAGAAGTAGAAGCAAAAGTGAAAGCAAAGTAAGCAAACAAGAAGGCAAACAAACAAGCGAACAAATCAAGCTGACAAGCATGCAAGCAAACCAATTGAAAGAAAACACTACTCCTACTCTTAGACTAACAGTGGATGGGCCTGATCACATGAAGTGATATTTCCAATGTAGCCATCAGTGCATTGGTTGACCCATGTTGGTGAAGGCTTGGTCCGCGAGCAAGCTAGTTGTGTGAACCAGCAAACAAGAAATATATAATAATGAAGAAAAACACACTTCATGTTTCAAAGTGCCCACAGGACATGAGTGAGTACTAGTGCATGACAAGTAGTCTGTTGACTTATCATGGTGTTGTGTGACACTGCGTGCAGCTTTGAAGCTTATGCACACTCTTGATTGTGACATGCAAGCAAACAAAAGAAACAAAGACAACTTGCGTCATGCACGTGTGCTTGCAATGTAAGATTCCTCCAATGCATGAGCGATAGGATCATGTAGTTCGAGTGGAGGAAGCATGATCTGTGTGTGAGATTGATCTTCAATTCATACAAATGAGTGATTGAACAATTTCCTGATCGAAGGTGAAACTAACCCCGAGAGAGTGAGGGCTTGACATAACCATTAACTCGGCCTGAAGTGCCTCGACATTCTGGAGTGTTTCAACTTCATTGTTAGATAGATCATCATAGACCGGTGACTTTGAAAAATCAACTTCGATAGAATCATGATCGTGATCGAATATGGGAGTGAATGGATCATGACATCCACGATCATAAAAATCAATTATTTCATCGACATCCTCATGATCTAATGAATCGAACAGAGGGGTAGATAAGAAGAGAACAAATTCATCCTTTGTGTTTCCGGAAAAGGTAGCTGAAAGATCAAGTGGATTTTCAATGAATAACTTATCCTATCCATTGTCAAATGATGGACTGACATCCTATGTGTCCAACGAGTGATCAATGATGGGTAAATCCATGGATGAAGATACAAATGTGAAATAATGGATGGCAGGTTCACCAAAGATGTCAAGGAAGAATGAAGGGGGCTCAGACAGAAGGGATTCATCCCTCGCCAAGTGTTGATGCTCAAGCTCCCACTCATACTCTTGATGAATGACATCACATGTTGGTTGTGCAATACCAACTCTGTCAGTGGTTTGTTCTGTGTTCAAAACAAGTGTAGAGTCTGGAATAGAAGAACACAAGAAAGTATCATCTGTAGGAACAATTGAGTGTGAAGACAGAGTTTGTGGAAAAAAATGCATATGACAACTCGATGGACTCACAACCAAATTTGCACAAAAATTAAGCGAAGTGATGTTGGGAGGATGTGACAGCTGAACAAGTGTGTGAGCTTGATCCTCAACATCACTGTGCAGTGGTGGAGCTGTTTGATGAGGGGATGGCGGATAGTCACTTGTGGCAGTGACCGCATCCATCTGAGATTGCGTAGCTCCATCACTGAAGAATGTTAAACGAGGCTTGATTTCAAACTTCTTCTTGGGACGAGCATATTTCTTAACACAATACTTGAATCAGTCCCAAAGATAGAAAAACTTCATCTGGCTCTTCGGAGCTTGAAACTGCAAATCATAGAAGCACTGCCAAAAATCCATAGTCGATTCATGCGGAGCCTTCTATTGTTGTAACAGTTTTTGGTCAAGATCTTCTGGATCAAAATGATAGAAAGTGTCTTCAATGAGATCACAAAAGTACTCAAGTGAGTGCACGCTGTCAACCGGTAGGCTGCACAACCACCGATGTGGAGATTTGCGAAGTGTGTATGCAAGCAAAAAACTGGCCTATTCGTTAGAACATCCATCTTCCTCATGAAGCATGGAAAGAAACTTATGTAAGAACTCAGGCCAGGCCACTTTGCCTTCACCATCATACGTGTAAGTGGAAAATAGATCTAAAAATTCCCTCGTGAGGGTGACATCTTCGTGATTCGAAAAACATCGTAGAGGGAGGAGAGTGCAAGAATCCATGATATATATGCAAATGTTCAAAACATGATGAGAGGACATGACTTTTCATATGGCCCTCCCTCCTGCACCAGAAATGTTGACGGTTTTGGATCTGCCAACATGTCAAGGGATCTCCCTGGTAAGAATTCCCAATTAGACCTCAGACCGTTTGGTGTAGGAGTCCCAGCAATGGGTGGTATGGTAATGTCTTGACCACGATTTCGCACAGAGGTAAGTAAGATAAATCTGGTGGTAGCAAGGGTGTGACAGTTGCAGTAAGACAAGGAAGGTGCATGAGAGGTTCTAACACACTAAGGGTGAGGTGAGTGCGCCCCTTGGAAACCTGTAATAGTACTCGGCTTGGAAGAGAACACACGAGCAAAGGTGCATCACAAGAAGAAAATAAATTTAGCGAGAAATCCAAAGTGATGGTTAAACCAACAACACATTTCATAAATATACATACATACTTATACATAATAGTCCATACATGCATGCGTAAGAAAACAAATACATATATCATTTAGAGTAAACCAGATAGCGTAGAATACAATACAACATATGCATTAAACGTATTGGCTCTGTTATATTAAGAAGTGTAAGTTCCAGTCATACAATACATCCATGTCCGACCACTAGTTCCAACAGTGGAACGTTATAGCCACAACCGCTTGCTCCTCCAAAGAGATGTACTTGCTCTACACAGTGGAGAAGCCAAGGCTCATTACAATACTGTCCAAGCTCTCTCTAAGATAGTCTTATTAGAAGCTTGGCTGACCAAAAGCCTTTGCAATGAGTTATGAGATTCTATTTATAGAAAAGGGTGGGTGATCCTTGACATTCCCCTTTGTGACAGTTCATTTACCCTCATGACTCTTTATCTACTCTATGACTGTTACATCCAACTATCAACACTTGAACTTCCATTTGACAAGACGTTACATTACAATGCACATGTGCCCATGCGAGACAAAATGGATTGAGAAAGCCATGTAAGACATCATTGACACTCAATCCATTGTGATGAGACCAACTCTTTGACATGCTTGTGATGGTGAAGGTGGTGAGTTGATGCCAAGCTTGGGTGTCCATGATGGTGTGCATGCATTCCATGGTGACATCTTGATAAGTGAACTCTTGCCTTCGTTGCATCCCGGTGCATTGGTGTGGCTCCTCCATGCAACTTGTCTGCTAACATGGGCATGGTCTTCTTGGGTGCGGTCGAACCGGCAACACAATGATGCATAGTGTCCGTGCTGATCTTCAAGTGTGTGCTGGTGGTCATGCACATCAACTTGTCGAAGTACATGTTCAGCTCCAGTTGGACTTGCTTCTTGTATTTGCCTCTGTGAGTGTGTTGAATGGGTGGGATCGTATGCATGTGCACAATGACATGCATGTTGTAGAACTCCCTTGCAAGCAATCAACAACACCACTCACCATGTCTGCTCCGTGCCAGCTGCTGGGATGAATCTATAACTTGTATGGGTGCAATTCCATCTGTCTGTGCATGTTGCGCCCCCTAATGTACCTATTCCTGTTGCAACTCATTATTTTTTCTGTGCAGCTCCTGTTCTTCCTTGAGTTGTTGCATGAGCACATGCAACTCCTTCTCTGTTCTATTCTCTGCCTTCACGTGATTTTCATGTCACGTCGTCACCTCATAGCCTGAGTCTCCAAAGTTGCTTTCACCACAAGTAGAATTACTTGAGCTTGCAACTTTGTTCCGGCTTTGTGTTGTCAACAACCTTCCTCTTGCGTTCGTTGCATCCATTATGCTGCCTTCAATTCTTGTTCATGGTGTTGCTTGTTGTGATGTTTCTTCCATCATATCTTGATGTCCTTGTCTATGAACAACTTGATGTCTTCGTGGGTAGGCAAGTTCATAGACACTTGATCGACTGCATCCCCAAGTGTTCTCTGAATGGTGTCTTCGACTTTGCTCTCCTGGAAACCATTGTACCTTTGTTGCTGAGAGGAAGATGAACACCTATGATACCTGGAGACTTGGAAACACTCATGGCAAGCAATTTGTTAGTCGAAACCAGAATGAACTTCAAAACTGAATTGCAACATACCTGTGTGATTGATCATGAAGGTTGTGGAATTTCTTTCGGGAGGTTAGGAGACTGACTGCCAAGACTATGCAAGGCACAGTCTGGGCTGTCGGGAGGCTATCTAACTGTTGGAACTGCACAATGCACAGTCCATCCTAGGTGATGACTGCTAGAATTGTGCAATGCGTAATCTCATCTAGCAATGGTTGTAGGATCAGTGAATGCATTGCGCAATTTTTTGGGCCAATAGTCACTATCCCTCAGAATTGCACAATGTAAGACTAGATGATCGTCACTGGTTAGAAATGTGAATTTCTTGAGAGGAAGACAGAGCCTTCACTTTCAGGATTGTGTAATGTTGTCTTGCTAAGGCAGAGTCCGGGCCAAGGTTTCTCAGACCTGTTGATGGGAAACTAAAAGCGAATGTGAATGTGAATGCATGGTGATACTGAGTGTAAGCAAAAGTGAATGATCGTGCATGCAAATGGTGAACGACAGATTTAGAAAATGAAACAACATGCATGCAGGTGAGGCGAGTCGCCGAATCAATGATCGTTCGTGAAAAACAGTTTCATGCATGCGACAGCAGTAAGATGTTGACGAAAACTGAAACGGTGCTAGTACAAGCTAGTATGTATCAAAACAACAGCAAGCGCTCACTGAAATCAAGTAGACAACATTCATACAAAGCGAAACACAAAAAGTGCTAGAAATGCAACACAAGACATGGAAGGTAGGCTTACCCCAAAACAACTAAGTTGAATGTGCCGACGACTCCTAGATGCGATGTGGGATGTTAGAGCTGCAAGTTTGATGTGAGGAATGAGATCTACAGTGTCCGGTTCATAAGTTTTGATAAAATTGAAGATGTGATGTGCATGCCACAAATCTAGGTAGAGCGACACTTGGTGGGAGGTTTCCGAAATGATCCTTGCATGAAACCTCCAGCTACTATAAGTAGATCCTTAAATCAAGGGATTCCTTTGCATACCGCCTTGGGAGAAGCAACCCATGCATGAAAATCAGTTTTGCTTGGTCCTGGAGGGAACTAGTCAACTTAACTGCACATGCAAGAGGCTGCTCAACTGCTGGGAGAAAATGCACATTTCTGGATGGGAGCTGGACTGATTGCCCAAGAGATTTACATAATTTCTCGGCAGAGCAGCTGACAGTTGCCCATGATTACACAATTCTTGGGCTGAGCAGCCCTGCTTGGAAGAATTGCGCAATTTTTTGGATGAAGCCTGACTGGTAGAATTGTGCAATTCTGGAGCCGAGTAGGCTGTCAGAATGAATTCTGCAATTTCTGGAGGGAAGGTTGGTTTCCCTCCAGAATTGTGGAATTTCTTGAAGGAGCTGCTCAGCCTACAGCTGGACCTAGTCTGGAGAAACAGCCTGTGAGGGTAATGCATCAAAATTTGATTGGCAGGCTCTCTTTGTACAAGAAAAACAATAAAACTTGTGTACTTGAAGAAGCAAGACAAGGTGTTGTGAAAGGTTGGTAGGGAGGCTCCAAAAAAAAGCCAAGGAAAAATTTTGGAGGGTGGTTGTAACCACTACAACACCTAGCAAGACCTCCTATACTATTATCTTCCCCAACGCCTTGTGAGCAACCATGTTTTGTATGTACATTGTCGTGCTACATGCCTCCGCCTATAGGAAATTCGGCATATCCTGGTCATACAACATCGCCTTTGCTACCCCAACAATTGTCTTATTCTTCTGCTTTTCTACTCCATTCTATTATGGATTGTATGGAGTTTTCCACTTTCTTATGATGCACTCCTTCGCACAAAACCCCATGAATTCCTTATATGTATACTCACCTCCATTTTCTCTATGAAGCACCTTGAGCCTTTTGCGTGTCTGGTTCTCCACAAGAGCCTTAAACTCTTGGAAGCGACTAAAGACCTCATTTTTCGTCTTCAAAAAATAGATCCAGATTTTCCTGGAGTAGTCATAGATGAAGGTCACAAAATACTCATACCCTCCAAGAGATCTGGTGGACAACATGGCACAAATGTCTGAGTGTATTAACTACAACACACCACTGGCTCTATTGTCACTTCTTGGGAACATTGCCTTTGCAAACTTCCTAAGTACGCACCCCCTACACATGTCATCATTCTTTGTGCTTAATTTTGGAACCTCTATTACAATCTATTTGAGCAACCTGAGTGTTCCATTGTGTAAGTGTCCCATCCTCCTATGCCACAACTCTCTCAAGTATCTACTATTTATATTGCTACTGCTAACTAGTGTCTTTGGAGAATTGAACTGCAACCTATATAGCTTGTTGCTTCGAACCCCAATTTGTTTGAACTTATTCCAACCTTGGTGTTTGATGTACACCTTTTGCCCCATGAATTAAACATTGCAACCCTTTTCTTGTAGTGTAGATACTAAAATTGAGTTTAGACCCAAACCTGACACATGTAACACATCTATAGGACTGGTGTTCATTCCTGAGTCCATTTGAACGCTAATAGAACCTCTCCCAACTAGAGTAAATTTCATATTATTTCTTATCTCAATAATGAATTCCATCTCCTCTTCCTTGTAACTAGAGAAATATTCTCTAACCCCTTTCATATGTGATGACATACCATTTTTTATGTACCATACACCTGTGGATATGGACTAGAGAGGCAAGCTATGAGAGCGAATTCATATTCCATCCAGGAATACAAATCCTTAATGTTTGTTGAAGCTACTCTATCCTTCCCCCTCTTTTCCTTCTTTCGGCTAGGACATTGGCTGACATAGTGAACATGTTGGCTGCAACTAAAACATTTTACCTTTAATAGGTCCTTCTTCTTGTTCTCTCCTGTTATCACTGACAAAATTACATAGCAAGGGACTCGGGAAAACTATTCAAACAATTGCATTTGTTGCTGCCGTGCTCGAAAAAAATACAAAATCTGATGATATTGTTGCTGCATTATCTACAGAGAAGACAAACCGGAAGCATATAGAGAATAGAAAAATAATACTGATTGTTTGTCCTACATCTGTTCTTCGAAATTGGGAAAATGAGTTTCATGAATGGGGAACATTCAATGTTGCTATTTATCATGGTGCAAACAGAGGACATGTTCTAGGGAAATTTGAAACTAGTGGTGTTGAATTAGTTCTTTCGAGTTTTGATACATTTTGTATTCATGGTGTGAGCTTGTTTGAGGTGCAATGAGAAATGGTGATTATGGATGAGGCTCTAGTCGCATCCATTTTTGGAAAGGATGCTGAATTGAGTTCCAATACAAGTGTGGGTACAGAGACATTCACATCCACTGGTGATGCTCTATTTGCAGAATACAAACCTACCTCAGTTTTCCTCTTTCCTGGTCAGGGTGCACAAGCTGTGGGAATGGGCAAGGATTCACAAAGCGTGCCTGCTGCTGCTCTTCTATTTACAAAAGCGAATGAGATATTGGGGTATGATCTGAATTGTGTCTTAATGGACCCAAGGAGAAACTGGACTCAACAGTTATAAGCCAGCCTGCAATATATGTGACAAGCTTGGCTGCAGTTGAGATATTGCGAGCTTGTAATGGAGGCCAAGATATAATTGATTCTGTCGATGTGGCATGTGGGCTAAGCCTGGGCGAGTATACAGCGCTTGCATTTGCTGGTTCCTTCAGCTTTGAGGACGGGCTCAAGCTTGTCAAGCTCAGAGGCGAAGCAATGCAAGAAGCATAAGATGCAGCTCAAAGTGCCATGGTTAGTGTTATTGGTCTTGATGCAGAGAAGGTATACTTCAGATAGCTGTCAAAATTATAACGGTGGAACATACAACGGCAGTCAGAATCATAGCCAGGGTTATACAGCCGCTGCTAGCAATTCTTATGGTGGAATGTACAATAAGGGTGACGGTCATAACAGGAATGTATTACAATGAAAAATTTATGGTCCGCACTTCAGAAGAGCAAAATAAACTCCGAAAAGATGTTGTTTCGAAATATCTTGAAGGACTGTGCTGGGTTTTGCGTTATTACTACCAAGGAGTGTGGCAATGGTTTGCAGCAATTGACGTGGCGGATGCAGGCTCAAAATCAACTTGCTCAATTACTGTGGCAGAGAATGAGGCAGTTGTGAACTATGCACCTAGCAAGCGTGATGAAAAAGTTGTCCTATGTGGCTTGGACTTCGGTCAACACGGGTTTATATGTTTTAGGGAGCACTGCTTTCACCCATCTTTGGAAAAGACAAGGCGTTTCTATCCGCATGTTCATAACATGGATGGCTTTTACATTCGGATATGTCTGATTGGTATGGAGCGGAGGTTTTGCTCCATGATGTGAAGATGCTTCATGACTTGGACGAGTCTCATGCACAGAGACATTTGGTTCTATGGAATGGTCTTAATGTACAGTTTAAGAAATCATGAGAGAAGAATACTTATGGAAGGAGCAAGTGTGGCTTCACCTCAACAAGGAACCGAGGCTTATTCCAACATGTGTAGATGCCCTTGTTAGCCATAATTTCTGTCAAGTAGCTGCTGGACACATCCTTACAGTTGCTCTGACAACCTCAGGACATGTATTTGAAATGGGCAGCTCTGTTCATGGTCAGTTGGGAAACCACCAGGCTAATGGCAAGTTCCCTGTTCGCATGGAAGGGAAAATTCGTAATGCCTTTGTTGAGGAAATAGCGTGTGGTGCGTATCATGTAGCTGTTTTGACCTCAAAAACGGAAGTCTACACTTGGGGAAAAAGATTGAATGGGGGAATTATGGAATACAGTAACAGGGGACCCTATTTCTTTGAATTATCGAAGACAAATGCTGGCCTTTCCCTTTTTATCGCCCTATTCAAATTGACATGGACTTGCTAGTGAGTTCTATTTCCAAAACCTTGGCTAAAAGGACACCCCTTCACTCGTGACATTGACAGTTCTGCAACATCAGAGCATTTTGTGCCACATGGAGAAGATCGTTCGCTCTACAGATGAATTAGCTGTGTCCAAGAAAGAAGGGTTTAAGGTTATAGATCCGGCTAAGGGAAGTATTTCCATGCAAATAAAAAAGTTGGCAAAAAACTACGCACAGCTCGTGGATTTGATGCAGGAACATGCTCAAATGAAAGAGTGAATTATTTTCCCTGCTCTGGAAAGGGCCGAGAGAGGTATTACTGAAGTTGCAAATGATTGCACGAGATTTACCACTCGTGAATGGCATCCGTGAAAGGTTGAAAACATTAACAGTTCTGGAAGCTAGTAGCCCAGATCGTAGTCAAGCACCACTTAGGCTTTCTGTGAAGCTAAGGACATTACAGGCTCACTGTATGGAACACTTTCAAGAAGAGAAGCAGAATCTACTTCCTCTCCTGGAGGTTGCAGAATTGGGCACTAAAGAACAAGAATCCTTACTGGGTAGTTGTTTCAGTGTGATGGAATTATCTCACTCGCAACATTTTCCATGTTTGTTGTTAGGGTTGTTTCCACATGAAATTCAAGAATACTTGGGAGTAGCTCAACGCTGCCACGAAGAAGAGAAGATCCAGAAAATGATTCAGTCACTTCGGTCAGCTGAAGATGATTGTAAAACCCAACTAGCCATAGTGCAGAAAAGACTTCCCGCACTTACAGAGTCTGGTTACAATGCTTCTTGACATTAATAGTGACCCGACACATTTTATGGTAATCATCTCATCTCAACTGTGGATTTCAACCATGACTGGCATTTTACATCCCGGTTGTGGGTTGTGTTTCTCTGAATCAAGAACAACGCAAAGTGGAGTGCCTGATTTTCTCAATTAAGTTTATGCACAATGTCATTTGATCCTATATTTATCAATTAATAGACAAATCAAGTTGTTTTAAATAAAACAGCAGTTTCGTAGCGCGCTACGAAACTGCTGTAGATGATGTTTTTTAACGCAGACAAAACAATTTGATATTATGAGCGGGAGTTTTTGAAAAAGAGACACCTGTCCATCACTACAGCCTACAGCATATATAAAACGTGGCAACTTTCCATACCTTGGGTTAGTAAAGGCTCAGAAAAGTGATGTTACATATTCGAGCAAATTGTGGAAAACAGAAGCCGAGAAGCAGGGACATCTCCTAATACCATGGGGCAGATAAGGATTCAACGTTCAAGGTCAATGTGGAGTATCAAATGTCCAGCTTATCCATTTGAAAGAAGACCAGGTGTCAAAGAACGAGGAGCATCCATTATGGCATGGAAAGAGAGTTAGAGTCCTAGTTAATTTAGAATTTTTTTTAAAGTTCCAGTCAGCACTTTATTTGTATTTAATAGTCAGTCAAATAGCTGATAGGTGTCATTAGAGATAAGGATCGAGTTATTAAATTCCCCTCATGCTGCAGGAGGAAACTTGAAATAGTTAGAATATGGATTCTATATATAGCTGAGACAGCAATGTAATGGGGGTTGGAAAATTTATAACAGAGGACTGTTTTAGCTTATGTAAAGACCATTTTTAGTAATATAAGTTATTTGTTTTTCTTCTCAGGATTCATGAAGGATTTCCATGTTCAGAATGTGTGATTTGTTCTTCCCTTAATGTCTTTTACAGTTGCATATATGTGTAATCACTCAGAATTCACTGATTGTGCTCTGATTTCCTGTATGCATGTATGAACTGTGGTTTTATATGAGTTGTGTTCTGAACATTTAAATGCTAAGTGCCCTGACTTCTATGAAAAGGCAGTATCACTGTTTGTTGAAGTATGATTGACTCCATGGGCCCAATGGAAACTTATGTAATGTTTATCCAGCCATCAAATTTGTTAATGTTATTCCACAAGAGTTAGCCATCTTATCATTAGTCAAAATCAATAACCCTTTTGAGAGAGCCCTCTCGGGCTAAGGAGGCTAAGCCTTAGTCAAAAGATTGGTTTGAAATAGTTACTTGAAGTCTTCCTGGTTTGCAGCCTTCCAGGGTCTGATTTTGAGATAACATCTCCTTTAAAGCCTTGTCCCTTACTGAGACCCTTCTTTGCCTTTCCCTTTCTAGCTAGGGCCTCATTTTCTTGCTCCTCTTTCATCTCTGATGCCTTGTCATTGCTATTAGTGTCATTGACTAAGTTGAGCCTCATCTCCTCCTTAGTGAAATCACTCCATAGTCGATTCCAATCTGGAAGTTTGTCTCGCCTAGAAACCATTTGGATGAACATGTGCCATTCCTCAGAAAATATATTAGGTGTTATGCACAGTATCTCATCATCACTTGGCTTGTCTCCAACTGAAGCTAATTCATCTCTAACAAACAAAACTCTAGTGAGATAAGAAGTAACATCCTCACCCTTATACATATTTATGGTCCTCAGCCTTTCTTTGAGAAAAATTTTCATGGTTTTTGAAGGATCCCGGTACAATTTGATGATTCTCACATTTCTTTCATTGTCCCCTTTTCTGCGATATGTGGAACAATGAAATCCTTGACTCCATCAAGAATCATCCTCTTTGTTTTGGCATTTTGCTTTTTGTAGGTTGCCAGTTGTTGTGGATTTGTCAGTACAACAGTTACATTCTCCACATACTCCTTCAAACCCTACTCATCCAGAAGGAATGACATCCTGGCCTTCCAAACACCAATTATTGAGGATCCATCGAACCTATCCTGATCTCTCAATCCTATTTTGGCTATCTCTAGAAATATAAGAACTCAAATAAATTGGAGAAATAGAATTAGGTAAAAAAACACCTTGTGCTCTTCACTTCCTCTTCCCTATGTTTATTTACCATTGCAAAATGTTTGCGCCTAGATCAAATTTGATACCATGTGAAATTTTCTTAATTCCAACAACCATAAATTAATCTTCTAACTTATGTAGTTTATTTGTCTTCGAAAATTATTACAGAAAATAACCATTAATTCACTTACAATCTTCACAAATAAAATTCAGGAACCGAGAAAATAATGCACACACAAAATTATGGACACCAATATTTTTGGACAGTAGTCCCTACAAAAACTCTAGTGTGGGGAATACCGGTTCAATAGATTAGGGTTTATATTATTAATTCCTTAGCTACTTGAGAAATACAATTCCTTGCTTGATATCTACAAAGATCGAGCATACAATTTTCTCCACAATAAAAATAATCTAGAAACACAAGTTTCTTCTACAAAAATAACTCAGCCTCTTCCCAACCTACTCACACCCACTCCTGCAACTCACATTGGTTGCTGGAAATGTGCACTACTAGCTTTGGGAAATTTGATCAGCCTCCAGAACTATGTTCCGGCTACCACACTACCTACTGCTACTCACTAAAGCCACTAAGAACTCCTTCGGTAGTTAATCATGGAACTAGAACTCGATTTGCATCCTTTGCAACTCGAACTGGATAAACTGGAAGTGCGCACTAGATAGTTTACACTTCCTAGTACAACCTCCTTGCAGATAAATTCAACCTCTCTTCCTGTCACTAGAACACTAGAAAATATGTGGATATCTTCTCCAGAAATTTCCTCCCAAACTCTCTCTTGAAACCCATGTTGATGGCGTCTCCCTTTGCTTCGACTACACCCTTGCTAATCACTGCAACTACATAAGTTGAACTGCTCAAGTGTGTCTCTCCAAACCCCATCGACTTGCTTTTATAATCTCTTGTTGAAAAATCAACGAGCATGATCTAATCACAATTAATGGATAAGATCATCTTGACCCCATCAAGTGACTTTTCTGAAAGTCTCTAGAGAAAAATCAATTTTCCTCAATTAATATGATTTAATTAACTAATTTTTCTAAGTTAGACTTAGGAAAATAATTAATAATTGGTTAATTAATCTAGCTGAGGTGTTTCTTGCAAAACCTTTTTTAGGTATTGAAGAATGTATGTTCCTTAGCCTCTTGGACACCATAGAGACTAAAACACCTATTTGATGCTACCAAAAACTAACATAGCATAGGTCCATATTAACCTTGAATCATGTGAAAGGGATACAAATCTCGAAGTGTGCTAAATAAACATAGACACATATTCTACAAAAAGGCATGCACAAAGACACATCAAATATACACTAATATCTCTCCCACATGGGCTATAGAGTATCTCATTTTTCTTGGTGCAATAATTTTAGATTTATTATGGTATCAGTGCTAAGTTATTCTTATTTATTACTATATATGAACAATCCCTTGAAAATAAGCTCAAGCCTTAAACATAATTCCATGTTTACTAATATCAATGGTTGGGAGTTTTGATTCCTAGAATAGGTTCGTTTAAACCCAGGATCTGTAAATGTGAGAAGGATAAAAAATCTCTCTCTCTCTCTCTCTCTCTCTCTCTCTCTCTATATATATATATTATATATATATATATATAGAGAGAGAGAGAGAGAGAGAGAGAGAGAGAGAGAGAGAGAGTGAACACAACGATTTACAAACACGCATAAACATTATAGAAACATAACCAACATCTCCCTTATTAATACAATAGAGCACCAAGCTTCTAGTAGTGTTATTAATTTAGTTTGTTGCAATTCAAATTGATTAGGTGGATTCTTATTTGTTCCTACAACTGATTTTAAATAGGATATTGTTTTGTAATATTTTTATGTTATACACTAAACTTACTAGATAAATACCTGAAAGAATAGAATAGGTTTGGATTTATAAATTCTTGAAATTTGACTACTATTTCATAGTTAAAATACTTCATATTATTAAAGTGGTTCTTTCACCAACTTAAGTATGAAAATCTTATTTGTGCTTTTTGTTACTGAGGAATTTTAGATACTTAACATCAAATTCTTTCGATATGTTTCCAAACCATGGAAAAATTATGACACGAAACTTTTAGTTGGTGGCATAGCAACACTAAAATGTTGTTCAATAAATCATACAAGCCACAAAATACATGTACTTACATGTAATTTTTTGTTTTCCAAGGGAAATCATTCTCTCTGAGCTCGAGATCAAGGGTGGGGGTCAATACAACAATATTCATAAGCCCGGAGCCATTGCAACAATATTTCTCATGATCATGTCAAGGAATTGAACCTGGATAGCAGAGATAACAAACATTCTACCTAACAACCTAAGATAAATCCAATTAACAAACAGATACACACACAAATGTGTGTGTCAATTGAGGTTATCTCAGATGGTTAAATAAAAAAATTCTATCATTTAGCCAATTAAATCATTATAAAAATTAAAGATAGTAATCACATTATATGGAATTATATGAAACTACCCATTAATAATATAGAAAATTCACGAAACTCTATAAATCAATCAATGTGTGGTAGTGCTATTTTCATCTTACTATCAGAATTTATTATTGAAAATATTTTAATATATGAATAAATATAAAAGCACTACAAGAGACTCGATATGGAAAGAGACTAGAAATATTATTTACTTGGATCTTTAAATAAACTTACTAGCATTAACGTTATTATAACATGTAGAAAAGTGTGAGTGAAACGTAAGAGATTATGGCACGACAACATGCCGAGATGAAAGGGAAGTGGATGGAGACAAAAGTATTGTAATTTAATAGGGAAAACAGTTCCAACATCAAGGAATTCATAAAATTAACCAGAGAAAATAGCTCGTTACTACTTCAATAACATCCTTGAACAAGTTTCAGCATTAAGGAAATGAGGCATTTATGACCACCATGGGAGATGATAAAACTCTACGTTTTAAGGGGTTATATATTGTCTTATAGACTTATTCAAAGAAAATTGAAAATTGAAAGGTTGGATAATTAGAGGTTCGTTTTCGTCAACAATGTAAGTTATAAAGTCTTGATGATGAATCACACAAGTTGGTTTGAAACGGGTTGACCTAAATTTTCCAATCTTCCAATGTAAATTATAAAGTTTTGATGATGAATCACACAAGTCTATTTAAAAGGCGTTGACCTAAATCTTCCAATGTGATTTTTTCTAAAAATGTTTTCAAATAATTATACAATCATTGTCGAAATTTTGTGATAAAAAGAAAAAGTGTTTTATTAGTCGAAATTTTGTGATAAAAAGAAAAAGTGTTTTATTAGTCCTTGCCATAGGCAATATGGACTATTGCAATTGAAATGTGTTGAAATGCGAACCGTATCTAGGCTAATAATTTTTTTGAGCAAAGTTTCTTTAAAAAAATTGAATGCATCTTTTTGTTGAACTATTAAATATTGAAAGGTCTCATTGTTAACCCATGAATGAATCTGAGGTCTTATTAAGACCTTTTGAATATTGAAATCTCTCATTGGTTTCCTTTTGAATATTGAAATCTCTCATTGTTAACCAATGAATGAATCTAAGGTCTTATTAAGACCTCGAAATTGTTAACCAATGAATGAATCTAAGGTCTTATTAAGACCTTTTTTGAGGCGATAGGGTTTATAAAATAAGAATCTACGACATTTCAATTTCATTTCAGTTTCAGTTTCAGAATGGTTGCTCTCAATATGGACTAATGCCAGTGTTGTTGTAGCATTAGTTAACGAAAATTAAATGTCTAGGTGCTTAGCTGGTTCTTCTATACACGCGGCTTCGTTGACTCTGGCCACAATATTTTGTAGCCTAGTACATGCATCTTCTCGTCTATTATACTATTATGTTGCTTCACACGATTAAGTGACCACTTCAAAAAATTCTATATCAGAGGTGCCAGGAGTCGGTCTTCATTAGAGTTTTACGGAAAATTGAAACCTGCCCGATCACGATCACTCACAAATGACTCACGGAAGCTTGTTGATGTTCACATTGTATAAAAAACAAAACGATCACTCACATAAGACTCACGAAAGCAGGTTGATGTTCACATTGTATAAAAAACAAAACGATCACTGACAGAAGACTCACAAAAGCCTGTTCTTGTTCACATTGTATATAAAAAAAAAAGATATCATTCTTCATTAGACAATGTTTTTCTTTGTCAGATATTATCAGTAAAATTTTGCAAGTATCATCAGTTAAGTTTTGCAAGTATCAGTAACCTGTATATGCCAGTAGGAAACATATTAAGAAAACAATTACCTCCTCTTTTTGAAAGCCTTCCCTCCTTTAGTCGAACTTTCTTGAGTAGGTAATTATCCATTTGCTGGGTATCGATAACACTCTGGAGATGGAATTGTTTCTCTAGGTACCGCACTTACTACCGCTACTTTACAATCGCCCCATTAGCATTCGACCATGTAGTCACAAGCGCCTTGGGGTTACTCACTACTGCACTTGTTATGTACGTCAGAGCCCTATGACTGAAGAAAGGAGCGCGAGACACTAATGCTTTTGAACTACGGCTATCTTGTTGAGTTGGTCCTCTAAGCAACACTTGTACTTCCCCTAGCAGGAGAACTAGGCTTGAAGGCCAACCTTGCGAATTATGTATATAAAATAATCCTACTCTAAGTTAAATAACGTGCGCAGCGAAACTGTTACATAAATGAAAGGATGGGCTAATACGCAGGGGACATTAGATGGAAAGAGATATGACCCCTAATCATCGATCTCCTTCTCCCTTACGCATCAAATAGGCTACCATCTCCGTCTACCTGAGACCGACTCTTTCGTCTCTGAATATAGCATCCCTAAACAAAGTATTATCTATGTATTAGCTTTAACGGTGCTACTCTGTAAAATCCATATCTAATAACTCAATAACCTCTCTACATTGATATAAAATAAGGGGAAGCCTGAGTAAAGCCCCTTTCTTTCTCACGGGTAAAATATTTTTCTATGGGCGCCCCCGGCTTGGTCCAGCTTAGGTTACCTGGCCATAATAGTTTTCATCCTTCAACCCTTGTTTGATTGTTTGGTCTCTCGCCCTTGCCTTTCAGTATTACCTGCCTACAGAGGAAGCCTGGAGCCCGCCCTGTTATTCAAAACCCTGGCTCGATTAGCCAGGAGACGAATCGTTTGACATGACAGTGAGGCAGACACGAGGTTGTGGAACACTGTAAAGAAGTCGGATCAGTGAAATGGACTCTGTTACGACTTATCAGAACAAAGGACAAATGCTTGACTCTGTTATGAGTAAAAATAAGACGAACGACTTTTGTAAGTGACACTTGCAATCCATGCAAGTGTGTTGGCATGTTGCAATATTGATGATAATTAAAACTTACGTTTACAATTTTGAACATCGTTTCATTTCACAAAGGATTATAATTTTTATTTTTGGCCAAGTGTCTATCTTAAGAACTCGGAGTTGGTGTAAGAAGAACTCGGAGTTGGTGTAAGGTCTGTCAAGGTGCAGCAACCTCAATGCAACAAGCAGCAAACTCGATGTTTACTCCCAACAACTTCAAATCTTTTACTCATCCCACTAATGCCATATCTTTCACTCATTCCACTAATGCCATATCTTCCAAAGTTGAATGCGTTAGTATAAAGCGAGAAGGTCACTACACTTTACCAACCAGAAGGAATAAGGAAGCACAACTTGGTAAACGAACTGAGCTAATTTGATTTCAGTGAGTTCGAATGGAAATAGATACTACACTTTACCAACTAGAAGGAATATGGAAGCACAACTTGGTAAACGAAGTGAGCTAATTTGATTTCATTGAGTTTGAATGGAAATAGATACCGGATAGAAATGAATGATTCACGGCTGAGAGATAGTTCTTGGATGGGCGTTATAAAGAATCCGTTCATTGGAATCCTTGAATGTCATAGGGGGGCCGTACGAGATCACTTGAAACCCCAAAGTGATTATTCCCACCCTCCCGGTTGGATCGGAGGGGAAACATGGTCAATCAAGATTTGATCTTGCCCCAAACGCAGTGATAAGAGGTGCGATTACTACTAGGTCTGGTTTCATGGGAGTTTGCATGGCCTTACAGCCATTCATATAGGATTTCTCAATAAGTGTCTTGGCATATTTTCTTTTATATACAAATATCCGGTGATGTGTCTGTCACACCTCCAAACCAAGACAGTAATGCAATAGACTAAGATCGGTCATGTCAAAGGACCTTTTCAAATCCTGCCAAAATTCTCTTCTCATAACTACCTCTTATTACTAGGTCATCGACATACACAACGATGATCACAATATCCCCCCTTGATCTTTGCAATAGAGGTTAGGATCATAAGGGCTTCTCTTTCAGCCGTGCTGTACAAAATGCTCATCAATTTTTATGTACCAGGCTCTGGGAGTCTGTTTTATACCATAGAGATATTTGGTTAACTTACACACCTTTGTTTTGTTAAAATTTCTGTTTTCCCACCCCGGTTTTCAGTTTCTCCTTATTTCTCCCATGTAGTTAAATGCCCTTTCCCATAACCATACATTCAACAAGCTGGAAAAAATAAATTTTGATGAAAACACAAATTCTGGAAAATTTATAGAATGCTAGAAATTGCAGAAATAAAAATCAACAGTAATAAACAACCATTAAAATACATTAAAACACTGATATTTTTTGTCAACGTGACCCTGGAAAAACCCCCTACAACTCTTAGGGAAAACCAGTTTGAGAGCTCTTCTTTATTTCTGAAAAATGTTTTTTTACAGCAAGAAAATTTCAGCAAAAAAATTACAGCAAAATAATTTTTTTTTCAGCAAGCAAACTTATCCGTTTTCAGCCCAACGGACCACCTGGAAACTTCTCAGTTTTCAGCAAAAAAATCAGCTTTTTCTGCTTGTTCTTGCTGCTGTTCTGCTTGTCTTTCTGCTGTTCTGATTTTGCTGAAGAGCTGCCTGGTATGTGTCCCAAACTGCTGCATCTTTCTCCTTCTTGTCCAGAAATCTCCCTTGTTCTCTTGCTCTCCTTCTCCCAATCTGCTCATGAAATAATGAATGATCTTTTCTTCATTTTCCTCCTTTAATATAACTCCAAGTGATTTTTGGGTGATCCAAGTGAATTTTGGGTAATCTCTAAATCTAATGGCTGAAATAGATTTAGATCAATGGCTGAGATTAAATTCACATTTAAATCTCACTTTCTATTTTTTAATTCACCCCACTTTAATAAAGACCCACTTAGTCACTTATTTCCAAAGTCACTTTTCCTTTCTAATTTTTCATTGACTTTATAAAAGTCACTTTAAAATTAGACTTAGTAACTTTATCACTTAAAGTCACTTTTAAATTAGATTTTAACTTTATAAAATTATAAAGTCACTTTAGGAAAAAAATTAAAATCTTTTGGACACTTTTCCCTAGGCCAAAGATCAAAGTCTAAGGGAACCACCTGTCCTCCGGTACCAAATTTCAACACTCCCTCTTACGAGGAAGGTGTTCCTCACCACACCCATCTTGTCTCTGAAGTAAACATGCTTGCCCCGTGGTAAGGCTTTGGTAAGAATGTCTGCTACCTGCTCATCAGTGGAAATATACTCAAGCTTCACAGCTCCTTTCTGAACATAGTCTCTGATGCAATGATATCTGATCCCGATATGCTTTGACCTGTCATGAAATACTGGATTCTCCGTGAGTTTAATGCAACTCTGATTATCACAGTAAATCACTGAAGGTCTCAACGGTTGACCAAATAAGCCAAACAACATCTTGGGAAGTCAGATGGCCTCACAACTAGCTAGACTGGCTGCCATATACTCTGCTTCCGTTGAACTCAGTGCTACTGACTGCTGCTTCCGGCTGAACCATGACACTACTGCTGAACCCAACCCAAAACAGCACCCTGAAGTGCTCTTCCTATCAGAAGCACAACCTGCCCAATCAGAATCAGTATAACCTACCAACCTCACTCTATCCCCCTGCTTGTAGTCCAGACCATAATCCACTGTCCCCTGCAAGTACCGCAAAATGTGTTTTGCAGCCACCCAGTGAACCTTCCTAGTCTCACACATAAACTGACTCATCGTGTTGACTGCAAAACAAATACCTGGTCTAGTGTTGACCAAATACATCAAGGAACAAATCAACTGCATGTACAATATGGGATCCACCAACTCGGAATCCAAAGCATGAAGCTTCTTCCAGTTGGTAATCATCGGTGTCGACATGGGTCTACAATCCTCCATGTGGAATCTGCCAAAGATGTCCACAAATATACTTCCCTGCCCCAGGAAGAAATGCCCCTCCTCCTGCCAAACCTCCAAACCCAAAAAGTAATGCATCAAGCCGATGTCCTTCATCTCAAACTCCGCCGCAAGATCTCTCTTGCAGTGCTCTATGAGTCTCTC
>APFE030494888.1:36828-63232 GCA_000404065.3 Pinus taeda | reverse complement strand
TCTAAACTGCTTGCATCATAAAAGACATGTTTTTGTATTTTTCCTTTAAGTGGATGGGATGATTGTGATTGTGTGCTAATTAGGGTTTGGTTGTGCAGATGGGATGGAGAAGGAAAGCGTGGGACAGGTTTGGGAGGCTAGGTGAGGTCCCTATGGACCCTTAGCATCCATCCACAGAGGTTTTCCACATTCAGAAGCTCAGCAACCGAGTGAATGGCCTCCTACAGGATGTCTGCAGGGGATCCTACAGGATACTCAGAGGTTTCTACAGGATGTCTATAAACTGCTACAGGATGACCTACCGTGAAGGTTTGAAGTGATGGAGGAGTGATGGAATGGTAGGAAGAGATATGTGAGGTAGGGATAAGGCTGGTGATGGCTCAGAAGTGGAGGAATGAGATGGGAAATGGGTGTAGGGAGTATGTTGAAGGTAAAGGGTTATGTCAATGAAAGGTTAGGAAATGAAGTTACGTGAGGAGTGGAAGACTTTGGGAGAGAACAGAACGAAGTGAAGGTCGAGGAGATATGTTTGCATGCGTGATCAAGATGGAGGAGATGGTAATGGAACGAGAAAGAGGAGTGTAAATGAAACAAATGATTATGACTGTCACCAAACCGAAAATGCATCAACCTAAATTACTTATGCCATGAATTCAATGAACAGCAATCCAAAACGCGAAGAGAAATATGTATGAGGCTGTGATGAAAGTATGTGTGCAGGTGTGAATGACAAGGAAGCATCTAATCAAAACCGTGACTGTATTGCAGCAATCATCAAGTAAAGTAATGCGTGTTTTTGGTGGCTAGTTATGGACTGCACCCCAATCTTCAAGAGAGATGGCAGTGAGCCTTAAAAACCGTTTTGCTGGAGCTCCAATTGATGGTATCTATCCTCTGCTACACTAAGCAAGTGGAAACAACTGTACCATAAGCAAAATCTATCCTACTCATAAGAAAACCAAATCACCAAACCGTAATTCGAATTGCATGTGCAAACGAAAACTTAAAGTGCTGGAAATGAAATGGAAACAACACTACAGCAGAGGGGATCTATGGCTCTCAGGTTGGGCCCTAACCTGAGAGCTATAGTCTCCTTAAGAAACTCAGAACTAGATCACAAACTGCCTTCTTTATTCATAATCTGATGTCATACCAAATTGGCTTACAAAAAGGAACGAAAACTGAACTGTGCTCCAAAATTACAATAGAAATATGAGAGTTTCAACAACCTATCTAAGGCTAAGGCCTTCATACTTATACAAAAGCGATGATCCACCAAGTGCCCTTGATTTTAGGAGCTCGGCTGTCCAACTAGAGTCTAACTGCGGATCTTGTAGGGCAGTCATAACTTCTGTTCCTGTAGAACAGTTTATGACTGTTGTTCCTGTAGGACAGCTGGCTGCTTCTTAAGCTCGGAGGGGAGATGGATTGGAGCTCGGAGTTCTTGGTGGCAATCACAAGGAATGTCCCAAGACCGTGGACATCTCTCCACAAAATCAGCAGTGCCACCTCATTGTCTCCTTATCCCCTTTTTCATTGTCTCTTGCTCCCTTTTTAATGCCAAAACCTAGAATCATAATGCATTAGTCACGTAGATAAAGTGTCTAACCTTCTTCCTACAAACAACATGAATAAACTAAGAAATGCATGCATAAGCAAATAAAACTGAATGGTCTGAGCAAGTAAAATAGGCCAAAATGAGCCCAAATTGTACCAAAATTGGGGCTCATCACTCACGGTCCCACTGAGGAAGAGGTGAGATCAGAGGTGCTTGATGGCCTTTTTCTGGAGATCTTCCTTGTTACTAATCTATCAACTAAATCTGAGCATGCAAAATCCTATCTGATCATTAACCATGACCTATGTAACCAGCAAAGTGTTAATCTACTAAACAGAAATTATTTTGCAAAGACATAAAAACAAATAACAATACATGAAGGAGGCCTTGGCTCTTAGGTTGGGCCCAACCCCAAGAGCTACAGGCTCCTATAAGAAACTCAGAGTTGATGCCAAATAGAACTGCTTTTCATTATCCAAAAATAATCATCACAAGAAAGTTATACAGCAACAGCTACAAGAAAACGAGCTGAGAAAATGACAACACTCTAGTGCAAAAATACAACAGTTCCAAAAGTAAAATATGAAGGTTGAGGCCTTCTTATTTATACACTATGAGGGGCCTAACAACCCTCCTAAATTCAAGGGACTCGGCTGTTCCAACTGCTAGTAAACAGTCACTCTTCCCAAAGCTGCTTGGTTGCCTTTAGGATTCATTTTGGTGGCCTGTTGAGCTCAAAGTTGAGAGTGGAGATTTTTAGGAAAGGCCATTTAATGCCAGAGACAACCCCCCTATGAATCCTCACCTCAAGCTTGGTGTTCACCTATCCCATGATTGCTTGGTTTTGCTCCAAAACTTGTCCAAAAAACCTGAAATAACCACGTATTAGCCTCCCTAGTAGAGTGACCACCCTTATTCGTTAAAATAATATAAATATACTAAAAAAACATGCATAATCTATGAAAAATGGAGGATTGAACAAGGACAATTAGGCAAAATGAGCCCAATAAGTTACCCAATTCGGGGCTCATCAAGATGCTCAACAACTATTGTACTTATGGGACAGAGAGGACACTCATGGCAAGAAAATGTCAAACAAAAGTAAAACAACTTCAAGACAAGTTCAAGCAGCAAGTCAGGCTCATTATGGGAAGTATTTTGTAGTTTTGATTGACAGGGGTGACTAAATGACTATGGGAACTGCGCATTATGCAATCCCAGCAATCAATGTGGGAGCTTCATGATTGGAACTGAGCAATGCACAGTTCAGTCTAGGCCAAGGCCTGGGAGAGACTACACATTGCTCAGTCTTAGTGGCCAAGTTGGGAGACTGGCTCCTAGAACTATGTATTTTGTAGTTAGAGCTAGCCCAAGCTATGCACTACGCAATTCCAGAAGCCAAGCTAGAGGCTTGAGGCTCCATATTGCACAATGCAAGCTATGCAATGTGAGATCTAGGAAAGGAGACCCAGATTTGCTCGAGGGGAGTGTGAAAACAAGTGGATCTAAAAGATGATGTGAAGTTAAGTGTAGATATGACTAAGTGTTAATGCATGCATGTGAAGCAAGTGCAGAAATTTATTAAACTAAAGGAAATTGAAGCATGTGAAGAGAGTCACCGCAATGGCGACCGTTGGTGAAAAAACAGGAAAACTGATGCGACACTTGGGAAAGGAAATCTATAACTTGAAACAAAAATTCTACAATCTAAAACAAGTTAAAAATCCAACGTTCGTACAAAGAAACCAGTGAAACAAGACTCGCACAAGCTAAACAACAAAAAGCGATAGAAAAAGTGGAAAAATATGAGAAAAGAAAAACTCACTCGTAAAAGCGATGACGATTGCATCGAAGGCTCCTTGATCTCCTCAGGAATGTTAGATCTCCAAGATCAAGTGTGAAAATGAGCTCTAGCATCATTGATTAAATAGATTTCGTCAAGTTAAGGTTTATAACATGCATGCCTAAAATGAAGGAAAAATCTTGACTTGGCAGAAGTTTCTAAAAATAACGCAAGTGCCTCCTTCAAGTTACTAAAAATAGATCCCTATTTTTAAGGGATGTTTTTTTTATTTTTTCTTTTTTCTTTTTCAGGAAAACTTCCATACATTGCCCGGAAAGATTGTGCAGTTCTAGGGAGGATAGGGAAACTCTTCGACTCATGCATTGTGTAGTTTCTTAGCACAGTGAGGTCTACGCAATTTCTGGTCTCAGTGTTGGGCTGACCCATCCATGACTATGCATTTCCAGAGCTCAAGGTTCACTGGAAGTCAGGACTACACAATTCCCAACAACACTGCCAATTTCCCTCAATAATTTCACAATTTTCTGAGGTAAGCCCAGAACTGCTATGGGCCCAAGTTAGGAGATCAGCTTGTGATTTAGAACATCAAATAAGTAAGAAAATACAAGCCAAACTAAAAGGATAAGTCTTAATCGAAGCACAAGCACCTGGATCATTGCAAGGTGAGTTGTTTTGGTTTAGAAGGAAGGCTCCAAAATTGAAGCATCGGGAAAATTTTGGAGGGTGATTGTAGCTGCTACAATGATTCCTTATGGTTGTGGGTTGGAACAAACATTTTGGAGCCCTAGAAAAACGTGAGTTGAGTTTCTAGTCTTGGATCCCACATTGGAAAAAATGATCTAGAGCCCTTAGTGGGTTGATTTATTAGTCCCTAGAGTCAGGTCGGACAAACGCTCTAGAGCCCTTGAATGTTGTGGGTTGAGTTACTAGTTCCTAGAGCCCTAGATAACTTAGGTAGAGATTGATATGGTTGGTGTTAGTGATGTCTAACAATAGAGGTGGAATCACTATGGTTGAGGGTTGAGGTTGTTTAGCCTCTAGAATCCTTAGTTGGTTTTGTCTTGGTTATTCCATGAGATCCCACATTCATGTTTGGAATATGAGGAGGGGGTGATTGGCTGAAAGAGAGATTTTGCTCAATCCAATCTATGGTCGGGTGGTACGTGGAAGTCCCTGACTTGGTTGGTATTTTCATATATTAATAAGATTCATTCTTCTATTTTGATTCATGTATACTTTAGTGATTTTTTTGGTGATATTATGGCTGAGTTTCCATGGTTTCTATGTTGGTTATTTGTTGGTTATATGATGTATTCTATCTATAGCTCGTGTCATTATTTGTTTAGTTATATAATGGTTTATGAATATATGGAATAATAAGTATTGTTGTAGCTATGTGGAGAGGGCATAGATCCTTTTTAATGATTCTCAGATGAATCTCGGACTCTTATGATCATATATGCATTCATGAACTATAACTTACATGGTTTCCATGCGTCCGAAAAAATGTCTAGTGTGTTCTAGGAAACCTTGGTCAAGTTCTACCTTCGAGTTTGAATAATTAACATTATAGTTATGAGAAATATCATTCTAGAAAATTACAGGAATTTTTGCGTAGTGTTCTATAGACTAGCCTAGAAAAGTGGCTTAGATCCCAGGACCGCGAGCTCAGAACAGGAGATTTGGGGTCATAACTTCATCGAGAAAGGCTTATGATGTTGGAAATAATACTCAGAGTGGGGTGAATCAGTATTATCAGATCTATAATTTTATTTCCAAAAAATATTTATATACGCTACTTCAGTGAAGTGAACTAGCGCGTACATGCAATTGTACTTAAAGCAACCGGTGTATATGCAGAGAACTTTTGATTTAGACAATTTATAATCTATTGAGGTTAAACTAGTAAATTAGAGATTTATTAAATACTACAGTAAAAGCAAAATAAATCATCACACATAAGCAACACACATGAACACCAAGATATAAGGTGGACATCCAATGTGGGTAAAAACCACCTGTTGTTATCATCTTGGTCTTCTTTTTAATAATAAGAAAAAAAAATTATGATCTTGTACTAGTGCAGACTCATACTAGTACGTAGGCACCCACCTGCAGAAGGCTACAACCTTCTCTCGTTCTCCAACTACTACTAGAAGGGAGCTACAACCCCCCTAACTCTTGTACTAGCCAATACATTTACTAGTACATAGGTGTCAGCCTACAGAAAACTCCACTCTTCCACTAGGGACCACGTTTCAGATTGGATACTTCTGGAACACAACACCATGATCAGAAGGCCACGTTTCATCCAATTTTCATACTGGACCCATCAATAACATTGAAAATCAGAAAATCATAACTGCAATACAACCATCAAATACATTTGCATCAACCAATAATCACTTTCTAAATCAACAACAACTAAATAAATCAATCACTTAACAACCCATCATCACTGAAGCAAATCACAATCAATCAATCCGATCATTCAGAACACTGTCAGCAGAATATAGTCACCAGAACACAAAGCAGAACCCAGAACTCTGAAACAGCAAACAGAAACAATTGAAACTTTAAACATCATACTTCATAAGGTATATGCTACTTCCATGTGTCGAATCAGCATGTATACGCACTTTTACCAAAGGGAACCAGTGTACAGATCTACAAATTCAAATTTATGATGTATGGGCTACTTTTGATATGTTGGACCAACGTGTATACACTCTTTTACTAAAGAAAACATGCATACAATGATAACTCAAACATCACAACTATTCCAGACTTCAGTCATACCCAGACCATCACATTTACAAAATAAAATATGTGTCAGTATTCATATCTAGATTGTTCAAGATCAAACCACATAATGATAATACTCTTAAGCCTTTATGACCCGAGTCCATCAACCTTCATGAGCCTTATAGGTGCATCCTTAGATCAGATCAAGCAAACCATCAGGATCTCATTAACCTGCATACATGATTCAACACTTCATAAGATATTCAAATCCTTGGACACCCTTGGCCTAATGATCTTCTCCTCCTTATATAGTTTTAGGCCTTTCTCAATACTATGGACCAAAACTACTTAGGACCAATACCTTGGACCAAATACCTCGGACCAATCAAATACCTTGGACCAAAAAATTTTAGTTTTCCAAGATATATGCGCTTTTTCTTCTATGAAAGAGTGTGTGTATGTATACGCTCCTTTTGTTCAGTAAACTTGCATGTATACGCAGCTTGGACAAGGTGAACCTGCGTATACCTCTCTTTCTTCATTCTTTGGAGTCTGATCTGTAATTCTTTGTTGTTAACCCACTGCATTGTGCTCTTTCATCTGAGTGAGTTTCCATCAAGGACAACACCTATATCATAATTCCAACAATCTCCCCCTTTGGACTTGATGGCAACACCAACACCAAGTCACTCTCCCCCTTTGACATCAAGGGCAAAGTGTGGACCAAGATATTTTCTCCCTTTAACATACATTATGATGTTCATGCTCCCCTTGAGTACATGTTGAATTCTCTGATTGAGCTCCCCTTTTGTACATGCTAAGATGCACTGAAACCATCCATGCTCCCCCCTGAGCACAAGCCGAGTATGTAAAAAAAATATTTTCTAAAAGAATAACATGACTCTATAACTCAACTATGTGAGGATGACCTTCCTATCTCGAATGACTTATACATACATCCATCTCCCAACCAAGTGGTGATATACCAAATTTGACTCATCCACCCAACCAAGTGGGGATATACCAATTGTTTATACATGACAGAAACAATAAATATTACGTCATCCATCCCATGTAAAGTGGGGATACAAATTACATCATTTGTCCAAGAGGACTCATTCAAATGTATGAGAAGACATATCACACCCTAGACTTTTACATGACTTAAGCAACAAATGGTATAAATATCTGAAGCCATAGTTGGACTCAACAACCATAATGCCAACAACGCTGAATGTACGTGAATGCTAATGCTCCCCCTGAACCTGTGCTACCTATGCATTGTTAACAGGTCAATGATCAAGGCATCTTTGTCAGTCAGATAAAAAAATAATGAACAAAGCATATCGATAGACATTAATCATCAATATCAGCCAGAGCACCCATATTAGAGCCTACCCCACTGTTTTTCTTGTCTAAAAAACATATGCACTCCTTGACCCACAGAAACCCGCGTGTGTACGCAACTATACTCCATAAAACATGCGTATAATAACCTTTCTCTGAAAAATTAGATTTAACAGCAGGATGATGCAGCAACTACTCCCAGCTTTTGTCTAAGATATTCAAATGTCTCTTTGGGCAGTGGTTTAGTGAATATATCAGCAACCTGTTCTTTAGAGGGAACATACTCCAATTTGACCTTTTGTTCAAGCACTTATTCACGTAGAAAATGGTCTTTGATGGGTATGTGCTTGGTCTTGGAGCGCATGACTGGATTCTTTGAAATACTGATGGCACTTATATTATAACATAGAATGGAGATGGGTGGAGTACATGTGATTTGAATGTCTTGCAAGGTTTGCATCATCCAAAGTAGTTGTGTGCAGCAAGATGCAACAGCCACATATTCTGCTTCAACTATAGATAAAGCAACTGAACCAAGATACTAACCTAGAACCCATATAGAATGCACCACCACTAGTGTTTTTTCTGTCATCAACACTTCTTGCCCAATCTGCATCTGTATATGCATGAAGAGTAAGCTATGTATCTCTAGGATACCATAAAAAAAATTTCTGAGTTCCTTGAAGATATTTGAAATTTCTTTTGACTGCCTCAAGATGTGATTCCTTTGGATTTGCTCGGAATCTTCCAACTATTCCTACTACATGCATGATGTCGGGTCGGGTACTTGTTAGATAAAGTAGACTGCCAATCATGGATCTATAGGTTGGTTGTTGTATTGTTGTTGATTCATCATTTAAGCTGAGATTGCATCCTATTACCATTGGGGTACATACAAGTTTAGAATCTTCCATGTCGTACATTTTCAAGATCTGTTTGAGATATTTGATTTGTGAAAGGAAAATACCATCTTTATTTTGTTGAACTTGTAGACCAAGAAAATAAGTAAGTTCACCAAGCAAGGACATTTCAAATTCTTGCTACATTACTGAAGCAAAATTCTGACTCATGGATTCTTCATTGTTACCAAAGATGATATCATAAACATAAACAACAATAATTAGAAATTTATCAGTTTCAATTTTTGTATATAGGTTGCTATCTTTTGAACCTTTTGTAAAACCTTGTTGGTGTAGATATTTGTTAAGGCGATAATACCAAGCCCTTGGAGCCTATTTTAGACCATAGAGAGCCTTTTTGAGTCGGCATATAAGTTTTTCATCATTTCCAAGAATGAATCCTTCTGGTTGTTCAATATAAACTTCTTCCTCTAAATCTCCAATAAGGAAAGCATATTTTACATCCATTTGGTATACTTTGAATTTCTAAAAGCTAGAAACAGCAAGAAACATCCTTATGGCTTCAAGTCTAGCAACAGGTGCAAAAGTTTCTTCAAAATCTATACCTTCTTGTTGAGCATGCCCTTTACAAACAAGTATAGCCTTGTTTCTAATGACTTCTCCATTTTCATTCAGATTGTTTTTAAATATCCATTTAGTTCCTATAATATTTTTATCATGAAGTCTAGGAACTAATTCCGAAGTATTATTCTTTTCAATTTGCTCAAGTTCTTCATTCATGGCCTTGACCCAGCATTCATCTTTGCATGCTTCATTTACATTTTGAGGTTCGGTGGAGGATAGTAATGTTAGATAGCTTGAGGTTTCTATAATAGTTCTTCTTGTCTGTACACCTGCCTCTTTTTCCCCTAAAATTTGAGTTTCTGGATGATTTTTCTTAACATACATAGACGGAGTCTTTTCTTCTACTGTTATCTCTTCTTCTGGTACTTCATTGGTTTCTTCTTCAATATCATTGTGATTTGATGTGGAAAAACAATCCCCATCTTCTTCATTGTTGTAATCTTCTGTTTTTATCTGTTTTGGATTTTTTCATGCTTCATCAACTACAACATCAATACTTTCAACAATTTTCCCAAGTCTTTTATTATAACATTTATATCCTTTGCTTCGGGAAGAGTAACCAAGAAGAATGCCTTCATCTGCTATGGGCTCAAACTTACCAAGTTTTTCATCATTCCTTTTGATATAACATTTTCTTCCAAAAACTTTAAAGTATTTTACAGTAGGAGTCTTACCATACCAAAGTTCATGTGGAGTTTGAGTGCTATTTACCTAAACATTTGCTTGGTTGAGAATAGTTACGGCGGTGAACCCAGCTTCACCCCAGAAGGTTGCAGGAGTTCGAGATTCATCTAACATAGCTCAAGCCATTTTTTCAATAGTTCTGTTCATTCTTTCTACCACTCCATTTTGTTTAGGATTCCTTCCAGTGGAGAATTACCTTTTTATTCCATGTTGTTCACAAAAGTCAAAGAATTCGTCTGAGGTAAATTCCCCTCCTCAATCAGATATGGGGCATTTGATTTTTCGATATGATTCATTTTCAACCAAAGCTTTGAAGGCTTGGAACTTTTCAAATGCTTCATATTTATGTTTTAGAAGACCTATCCAACACATTTTGAAAAAATCATCAATGAACAAAATAAAGTATTCTTCTCCACAAGGTGAGTTTTTCCTTGATGGTGCACATAAATCAGTATGGACAAGTTCAAGAAGCTTACTAGCTAACCCTTCTTTTTCAATGAAGTGAGCTCTAGTTTGCTTACCAATTTGACATGGTTTGCATATTTTATTTTCAGGGATGCTGATATCTGGAAGATCATGAACAGCCTTGAATCTGCATGCTTTTCTTATTTGAGAAAAGCTTAGATGTCCCAATCTTCTATGCCACAGACATTTTTCATCATTTTTGCTTAGATAACATTGTTGTTGTCCTCCCTTGAGTATGTATAAGTTGTTTGGAGTTCTTGTACCTTTGATCATGGTCTCTCCTGTATCAATCTCACGAACAACACATATGTTTGATCGAAACACCACTTCATTTCCTTAATCACACATTTCACTGACACTCGACAGGTTATGCTTTAAACCGTCTACATACATAACATTTCTAGCTTTAACCTTTTCTTTCAAGAAAACAAAGCCTTTACCTTTCATGACAGCAGGAGTGTCATTTCTAAATGAGACATTCTTTTCCTTTTCTAAGGCATTATATGAGTGAAGTTTTTCTTTGTCACCTGTCATGTGTTTTGAGCATCCACTGTCGATGTACCACTAATTTTATTTTCCTTCTGCATATAAGGCTATACCACATCTTTCTGTTTGAGATCTTCCTTCTCCATATCTTGGGATTTAATGGAGTTTGCTCCTTTTGAGATGTTTTCCGAAAATTTCTCCTGCATTCAGATTCTTCATGACCAAAGTTGTTACAGATTGAACATTCTATTTCATTTTCAAGAAGAGAAAAGTTATTATAGGAAATTTTCTTGATCCCTGTCACATTCTTTTGATTTTGTTCTTCTCTAGTCATGATGGTTTTGTAAGCAACACATTGAGAAGCTTTGTGTCCAAAATTATGACATGAAAAACATTGCCCATTAAAAAAGTTCCAGCGACTATCGAATCTATTGACCTGGTCATTGTAGTTTCCATTGATATTCATCTTTGGAGAAAATTGAGTATGATTTACCTGAGGTTGGTTGTTGCTTCTATTCATCCTTGGAGTTAATTGAGTCTGATTTACCTCGTGATCTGCTTTATGCCTTTGCTGACGATTTTCATACTTTTCACTGGTCTTTGCTGCATCAAGATAGCTTTTAGTGGAGGTTGACGGCTTCTATGATTGAGATGCTTCTTTAGTATATCCAAGACTTGTCTTTATCAGAGGAGAATGCTACACTTTGATAATTTCATTTAAATTTTCTGATCCATTAGCAAATCTAAGACTGAGAGATTTCATTTTCTTGAGATCCTTTCTTAGACCCACAATTTTACATTTTAGATTTTCGTTGTGTTTTTGTTTTTTAGCAAGTTGGTATGTCGAGGTATCTATAATCATATTCTTTTCTTCTAAATAGATTTTGAGTTTAGAGATTTCTTCATGAAGGTCATCCTCTTCTAAAGCATTCCAAAAATTATCATCGTCATAAGCCATTAGAAGTCTATAATCATTATTGTTTTCATCTTCATCACTATTTGATAAACCATCTCTATCTTCATGAGTATAGTAACTCATTTTATTTACAACTTGTTTTCTATTCCATTTTTCATATTCCTTTCCTTTTTCATATTTATCTTTATGAGGACATTTGGCAGCATAATGACCAACTCTGCCATAGGCAAAGCATTTGAAGGGTAGCTTACCTCTAAATCTTCTGGAACCCGTTGAAGCTTCTTGACAAAGTTTACCTCATCTTCTTCTCTTGAAATATGTCCTTATTCATTGTGTTCTTCTTTCCTTTTGTTGAAGCTTTAAATGTGGCTTCTCTCATATCTGATGGTTCTCCTTTTCTCATCTCAAAGGCAGTTAAGATTTCGTGAAGCTGTGTCATAGTGATAGTCTGTAGATCTTGTTTTTATTCTATGGAAGACACTTTTGATTCAAATTTAGTAGACAAGAATCTCAAAACTTTCTCAACTAAGGTAACTTCCTTTATTTCTTTACCCAGATTCTTCATACAATTAACAACCTCATCTATATGTAAGAAGTAACTAGCTCTACTTTCATCACTATGCATCTTAAGAGTTTCATACTGAATTCTGAGAGTTTGAAGCTTAGGACATTTTACCTGAGAGTCTCCTTCGTAGCTCAAAACGATTGTGTCCCATTTTTCTTTGGCTGATTTGAGCTGCATGACTTTGACAAATTTTGATTGTGACAGACTTCCCAATAAAGTATTGACTGCTCTGGAATTCGTTTCATATTGCTTTTTACATTTCATATCTGTAGGAATTGTTGTTGGAAATGTATATCCTCCTTCCACAATTTCCCAGACATCCGTTCCAAGTGATTGTAGATAGGTTGTGATTCTTATTTTCTAATAAAAAAATTGCTCCCATCAAAGGTTGGTTGTCTGATGGATCCCGCACTTTCTTGATTACTCATGATGATGGATCTCCCTTCAAGCAATCAAGCTTGTTCTGAAGGACCTGCTCCAATACCAATTGTTGGAAATAATACTAAGAGGGGGGTGAATCAGTATTATTATATCTATAATTTTATTTCCCAAACAGATTTATATACGCTACTTCAGTGAAGTGAACTATCATGTACACGCAACTGTACTTAAAGCAACCAGCGTATATGCAAAGAACTTTTGATTTAGACAATTTATCATGTATTAAGATTAAACCAGTATATCAGAGATTTAATAGATAGTGCAGTAAAAGCAGAATAAATCTTCACACGTAAGCAACACACATGAACACCAAGATATAAGGTGGAAACCCAATGTGGGTAAAAACCACCTGTTGTTGTTGTCTTTGTCTTCTTTTTAATAAAAAAAAATATGTTTACAATCTTATAATGGTGCAGAATCATACCAGTATGCAGGAACCCACATGTAGAAGGCTATAACCTTCTCTCATTCTCCAATTACTACTGGAAGGGAGCTACAACCCCCTAGCTCTTGTACTAGCCAATATGTTTACTAGTACATAGGTGCTAGCCTACAAAAAACTCTACTCTTCCACTAGGGACCACATCTCATGAATTTTTAGACTAGATACTCCTGGAACACAACACCACAATCTGAAGGTCGCGTTTCATCCAGTTTTCATACTAGACCCATCAACAACATTGAAACTCAGAAAATCATAACTGCAATGCAACCATCAAATACATCTACATCAACCAATCGCTAAAACCCAATCATCACTTTCTAAATCAACCACAACTAAATCCATCAATCACTTAACAACCCATCACCAATGAAGCAAATCACAATCAATCAATTTGATCATTCAAAATACTATCAACAAAATACAGTCACCAAAACACAAAGCAGAGCCCAGAACTCTGCAACAGCAAACAGAAATAACTGAAACTTTAAACATCATACTTCATAAGGTATATGCTACTTCCATGTGTCGAACTAGCGTGTATACACACTTTTACCAAAGGGAACCAACGTACATATCTACAAATTCAAATTTATGATATATGTGCTACTTTGATATGTTGAACCAGCATGTATACGCTCTTTTAATAAAGCGAACCTGTGTACAGATCTGTAAATGATAACTTAAACATCACAACTATTCCATACTTTAGTCATACCCAGATCATCACATTTACAGAATAAAACATGTGTTAGTATTAAGATCTAGACTATTCAAGAGAAAACCACATAATGATAATACTCTTAAGCCTTTATGATCCCAGTCCATCAACCTTCATTAACCTTATAGGTGCATCCTTAGATCAAATCAAGCAAACCATCAGAAGCTCATTAACCTGCATATATGATTCAACACTTCATAAGATATTCAAATCCTTGCACACCCTTGGCCTAATGATATTCTCCTCCTTATATAGTTTTAGGCCCTTCTCAATACCATGGACCAAAACTACTTAGGACCAATACCTTGGACCAAATACCTCGGACCAATCAATACATTGGACCAAGAAATACCTTAGACCAAAAACTTTTGGTTTTCCAAGATATACGCGCTTTTCCTTCTGTGAAAGTGCGTGTGTACGTATACACTCCTTTTGTTCAGTAAATCTACATGTATATGCAGCTTGGACAAGGTGAACCTGCGTATACCTCTCTTTCTTCATTCTTTGGAGTCTGATCTATAATTCTTTCTTGTTAAGCTACCGCACTGTGATCTTTCATCTAAGTGAGTTGCCATCAAGGACAACACTTGTATCCTAATGCCAACATATGAGTGTGGTTGGAGGTTCATAACCACATGCAGGAAGTGTCAATACTGAAATTATAGGCCCAATCTAGAGAAAAATCTTCCAACTCAAGGATTGGTCACATGGGGTGGTTGTTCAGCCTCTAAGTGACTTGTATTCCCTATAGGATGTCAGCATGTGTTCAGTTTGTAGGGCCCACTTCATTAACTCAAACTAGGAGGTCTGGTCAGGTCATAGTGACACTCTTCTCATGTTTAGCCTAGCAAGCTTGTGAATTTGGGTAAATGTGGGAGGATACATTACAACTATAACCAGGATGTTGTCCAAATAAGAGTCGTGAGGCTTGAATACATTTCTATTGATGATCAGGTTGTTGATGTTTTGACAAATCCACTATCTTGGATGAAGCTTGTTTCCTTTTGAGAGAAGCTTGGAATGATTTAGAATCCCTCTTGGATAAAGGAAGCATTGATTGTATAGTACCATGAATCTTTCTTGTCTTGTAGCTAAGAGGTCATATATTGTCATCGGGAAGATCATCACTAACTTAGGTTAGTTGACCAAGAGGCCAGTGAGTCTGGTTAGGGAGCTTAGTTCTAAGGCATGAAGTGATCCTTTAGGCCATGATGAATGAGATACCAATGAATTTTTTTAGGGACATTGATTTTGTGATCTCTCCCTTAGGTGATTACTGAGAGACCAATGGATTGGTTGAGGAGATTGATCATGAGTTCCCTACCTTGGGTCGTTGACTAAGAGGTCAATGAGTTTGGTCAAGAAGGATGAGTTCTCTCCCTTAGATCATGGACTGAGAGACCGTATAGTTAGGGATATTAAGGTCAAGATACGGATTCCTCCCTCAGGTCATGGATGGAGGGACCTTTGTTTAAGGTTGGGGAGATGGACCCTTTGTATGCTCTCCTAATTCATTGAGCTTGAATGAGAAATCATTGCAATTGGAGACTTTATCCCCATGAACGATTGGTTGATCCCATTGATCAGTTAGGCACTTACCTTGATTCCATTTGGTTTTGGATTATGGGATGTGTTTTGATGCTATGCAAATTTCCTTATGATGAGACTTGTAAATTTGATATCTCCCTTGAGTTGTTGTTGAGATACCTTTGGATTGGTCGGGGAGATTGGCCTTGAAAGAGAGAGATACGTGTACATTTGATCTCTCCCTTGGGTTCTTATTGAGACACCAATGGATTGGTCAGGGAGATGAATCTTGAGAGAGAATGAAAAGTGCATCCCTAGCTAAGAGAAAGTTTTGAATAATGGTAGCTTCAACCAATGTTTTCATCATGAAAAGGAGAAAATTTCAATATATATTTTGGTTATAATCCCACAAATGTCAATTCGGCCCCCTTGATCATTTCTTCCTACCCAAGAAACATGTATTTTCACATGGATGAATAATTATGAATAGATCCTATTCTCTCTCCTCCAAGACATGCTTCAATCTCTCTCATTGTATCTTTGTGGAACACTTCAGATTTGTCACTCCTTATCTCCATGGAGAAGTGAAGATTCTATAGCACCATATATTTGTCTCTTATGTGAAATCTATGGAACCTTTATGTGAGCTTTGTGGCACCTCTTATGCAATCTCTGGGGCACCTCTTATTCAATCTTTGTGGCACCTCTTACATGAGCTCTATGGCACTTCTTATGCAAGCTTTGTGGCACCATTATGTGAGCTCTATGGCACCTCTTATGTGAGATTTGTGGCACCTCTTATCCGAACTTTGTGGCACCTTTAAGTGAGCTTTGTGGCACCTCTTATGTGAGATTTGTGGAATCTCTTATGCAAGTCTTGTGGCATCATTTATGCGGTTTTTGTGGTACTATCTTTTGTGGATCATGCAAGGCATGTGGTTATGGCTAAAAGTGAATTTCAGACCTAGCTAAAGGGATATTTGTATTTTTATTGGAGGGATAGCTTGGCACTTGTGGGAGGTCATCATGTTGGTAATTTATTCTCTATATGTCATGTTAAGATATGCCATTTATCACTAATGTAAAAATTGTAGTAAATTTGGCATTCTTTCATAAGGAAAGATTTGTTGGGTTTTCCCCTTGTGGGTGTTTCCCTGGACGTTGGCCTAAATTTTTGGTGTCTCTTGTCTTAATTTTTACGGTGATCTATTCTGCTACTCTATTGTTATTGGTTGAAACTTTTTATGTATAACTAATTGATGATTGGAATGCTCTAATTAAGTAATATTATATCATTGGAAGTAACTATCGATTTGAAAAAGTGTACTAGTCTTGATATCAACATCTGGTGTATAATTTTCTCCTGAAATATTTGAATTTGGAGTTAAACAAAAAATTCCAATCCCAAATAATGAACTCCTTATTCTTTATAAACTTTTCATGCCACCATAACACTTTTTTGTTGTGAAATTTTGAATATTTTTGCAATTACTGGTTATTATTCACCTATTATAATTTGATTATTTGTCTTCTGCAATTTATATGCAAAAAATACTAAATAAAACACTATTGAAATTTTACATAAAACTAAATCATATGAATTAAGAAAATATTGCACACACATAATGTAGGTTTTAACCATGTATAGAAATTACCAGCAAACAAATTCTAAAAACTATAAAAATATACAATGGTGAGAACATAAAAATATACACACATATTTTCTCTTCAAACCCAAAATTGGGAAAACCAAATTGATTTTTCATTATATTCCTTTCAATTTTACAATACATTATATACATGTTTAATCATGCACAAACTCCAATCCCTTAACCCTAGATTAGAATATAATTTTAGATCCTTTGACCAAATCCACAAAATACCATGGGAAAAACCATCATGCCAAAACCATGCACAAAACCATGGGTGGGTCCATGCACCATCCCTGCATCCTCCCCCATCCTTAGGTCTCCCCAACAATTATTAGGTCCACCTAGAAAAAATTTGGGGCACTTCCTTGACACCCCTTGCAACCCCCTCAACTAGTTGTGGAAAGAATATAACACATACCCTACATTCTCCCACTTCTTGTTTTCTTTCCATATAGGGGCCGCATGAGTCCATGACCATTGGCCCAAGGCTGCAATGCCCATTGTTTCTCTATGCCAATAAAACTTCTCAGTGCTAATAGACTTTGTAAATGCATCTACAAATTCTTCAAAATGTCCACCTCTACCAGAAATACCTTTTCGTCTTCAACCACATCCCTCACAAAGTGATACTGAACCTCAATATTCTTTGTATTTGAATGATAAGTAGGATTCTTTGCTAAGAAAATTGCACTTTGGCCATCATAGTCTATCCTTATATCTCGTTGTACCAACCCCATTCATGAACAAAATCTATGTGACCAAACTATTTCCTTGCTTGCATGATTGATTTCCATGTATTCAACCTTAGTGGTTAAAAGTGCCACTACAAAATATCTCTTGCTCATCCAACTAATTGCTCCTCTAAATAGGCTGAACACATATGTATAGATCTTCTCCTATCCATATCTTTAACTCAATATACATTAAAAAACCACATATTCCCAACACTCTATCCAATGTTGGTCTTCCTTGGTAGCACAAATGATAATCATTAGTGCCACGTAGATACCTGAAAACCTTCTTCACTATTCTCCAATGCTCCTTCCCTGGTTTTGACATAAACCTGCTCAGTACTCTTGATACATGTGCAATGTCTAGTCTGGTACAGATCATTGCATACATCAAGCTATCAAATGCACTTGAATATGGAGCATGAGACATGTCCTCTTCCTCTTCCTGTGCCTTGGGACACAATTCAATAGATAAATTTGCTCCTATAGGAGTATGAACTTTCATCGGTTTACTATCCTGCCTATTAAATCTCTGTAATATTGTCTTAACATACTTCCTCTGGTTTAATCAAACCTTCCATTTTTCCCAATCTCATTTAATTTCCATGCCCAAAATACAGTTTTCATTACCCAGATCCTTCATGTTGAATTTATAGGACAATTGGGTCTTCACATCCTAGATAATTTCTCTATCATTTCCAATCAAAAACATATCATCCACCTACAATACCAAATAAATAACACACTCACCAATTAATTTAAAATATACACAATGATCCATTGTGATCCTTGTGAAGCCAAGTCCCTACATATATATATATATATCAAAATTTTGTTACAACATCCTTGGTGATTGCTTTAACCCATACATATTCTTTTTTAACCTACATACCATTTCTTTCTTACCCTTCATACAAAGCCTTCTATTTTCTTCATATAGATCTATTCTTCTAGATCCTCGTGAGGAAATGTTTTCTTCACATCCATTTGTTCTACCTCGAAATCAAAAGTAGAAACAACAGATAAAAGTAATATAATAGAAGCTAACTTGGAAATAGGAGAAAAAATATCACCAAATAAATTTTTGGCACTTGATAATAACCTTTTTCTATCAACCATGTTTTGTGTTTCTTGACCTTGCCTTCTACATTCATCTTCTTCTTAAACACACATTTTCTACCAATCAGTTTCCTTCTAAATGACAACTCCAACATATCCCAAGCCTCATTTTTGTCCAAGGCTACAATTTATTTAACCATGGCATTTTTCTATAGTTTTCCATCCTCTAAATCCATTGCCTCTTTAACAGTTATGTGATCATCATCAATAATAGATTAAGCAAAATTTGAATGGAAATTAGATGGAGTATACCTATGGCCACCTTCTTTCCCAAACTGATCTCCTCAAAACTGGAGTATTTGGTTCTTCTTCTTTTATGGAGTTTGATTCTTCCTCCTTCAGTTCAAACTCTATCTTCTCTAGTTCATTTTCCTTTGGTAGGACTTCATGTTTCAAAACATCCTTCACTTATCTAAATACCACATATTTAATATACACAACCTTTTTTCTTTATGGATTCCAAAGCTTGTAACCTTTTAAACCATATTTATACCCAATAAGGATACACCTTTCATATTTACTATCCAACTTGGTTCTCTACTTTGGAACATGTACATATGTATCATATCCAAATACCATGAGATGTGAGAGATAGGGTTCAATACCAGTCCATACCTCATGTGGAGTCTTGTCCTATAACGTTGATGAAGGTGATCTATTCAACAGGTAACATACAATACCCACTACCTCTACCCAAAATTCTTGTCCTAACCCGGCACCCCTGAGAATGCAACTTTCCTTTTCCATCAACGTCCCATTCATTCTTTCTATAGCTCCATATTTTTTAGGTGTGCATGGAGTAGTCTTCTGTCATGTTATACCATAATTCTTATAGAACTCTCCAAATTCCTTCTTGCAAAACTTTCCACCGTTATTTTTCCTCAACGCCTTGATCTTCTTCTCTATCTGATTTTCCAAAAAAGCCTTACACTATTTAAACTTGTCAAATACCTCATATTTCTCCCTGAGGCAATATATCCATGTCTTCCTCGAGAAGTCATATATAAATGAGGCATAGTACACATATTTACCTAGTGATGGAACCATTAGAGAAATTTTGAGGTAAAAATTCGGCATCAAAACAAAAATGTACAACGAAAATAAACTTTATAAGAACCAATAGGATTCAATCTGATGATGTCAACCATGGGGGATGGTTCACCATTTTTGGAGTAAAAAGGTAAAAAGATTAAAAAACAAAAAATGTACATTTTCAACTCGTATTTTCAACTTATCTCCCTAGGATTGTACTCAAATTTCAAGTGGGAGTACTTGTTGGATGATGAATTGAATTTTTCATCCAAGGAGTACCCATGTTGCATACTTTCAATGGACCCTACTACACAAAAAAATGTGAAATACATGAAAAACACGATTGTAATCATTTCATGTATTTCACATTTTTCATGTAGTAGGGTCCATCAAAAGTATGAAACATGGGTACTTCTTTGATGTAAAATTAAATTTTGCATCTAATAAGTGATTCTGCTCGAAATTTGAGTAAAATCGTAAGGAGATAAGTTGAAAATACGAGTTGAAAAAAGTAGATTTGTTCTTTTTTCCCTTCAAAACTTGATGAGGTAATCTAATATTATTTTATTATTTCCACTATTATTTTATAATATTCCTTAGAAGGCCCATTTTAGACCTCAAATTTTCTCTAATGTGACACAAGTCCAAACACATCATTGTGCACAAGTTCTAATATCCCCTATGTGCTCTTAGCACCAGAGGAGAAACTCACCCAATTCTACTTCCCATATACACAATGTTCATAGAAATCAAAATCCAAAGAGAAATTAGACATACCTTCTACCACGCCATTACCATGTAGTATTCAAAGGCCCTACTCTCTAATGTGTCCTAGTCTTTGACACCGCAACATAGTCTTTTCACTAGAGACTACAAGATTTTATACTCCACTTTCAGGAACCACAAAATCGTTGCACTCATCAATAACAGTATTGCTACACATCTTGTACAGAGTTTCGATTTGAACTCCCCTCGTTAATACTAGTGCTCCTCAAACCATCTTGTAGATATGTTTCTCTAACATTGTTTTTACACTCGTGTCATCCATATTTCTTATAGAAATTAGATTTATGGCCATGCATGAATGTGTTGAACACCAAGAAGTTTTCTAATCCTTCCACCTTGTAACTTAAGCTTAAATTTTCTACATCCTATGACTCTGGTCTTCCTGTCATCACCTAGGAAGACATCACCACCATCATATTTTTCATACTCGGAGAACCACTCCCTATGGGGAGTCATGTGAAAGGATGCACTTGAGTCAATCAACCATGTCTCATGATCTACATGTGTACTAGAAGAAGAAAATTACACATCCTCACATTCATTTGAGGTAGTTTTCAACCTTTGCAGAAGGAAAATCGTTAGATCCCTTTCCTTTCTTAGGATTCTTATATCTAGAATCATCTTTGTAGTGCCCTTATTTCCTATATTTCCAGCATTCCTTTGCATATTTTTGTGGAGAATTATATCTCCCAATTAAGGACTTATTTCTATTTTTCTTGAATAATCCTCTTATAAACCAAGCATCTCCATTCTGGCTCTCCATATTTTTCTTTCTTATCTCCTCTTTCATCAAATTTCAAGATAGTTGTATTACTACCTATGGTAACAACCAAACTATCCCACGAGTCTAGTATAGAATACAACAAACTAATGAACTTATCTTCATTTGAAATTTTAATATCAATAAATAAAAACTAACATAACACAGTATTGAAGGCATTTAAATGCTCTGTCAATGAGTCCCCATCCTTCATCCTCAGGTGATATGGTTTCTTCCATGGGAAAAATTTGTTCACTAGGTACTTAGATTGGTACAAAGTCCCTAACTTTTTTCACAAAGCCTTTGTAGTAGCTTCCCCTGATACATTCAACAATATTGAATCTAAGATACTCAATTGTTGTAAGGCCAGGCATTGGGTAACTCCAAATATTTATGATATTTTCATCAAAGATCATTGATATATACATTGAAGGGAGACTCTTGGAACTCAAATTCCAATGTCTCTTCACCTTCCTTACTTTCCCAATTACCATATTTACATAAATTTCCTAATCCCAAAGATTAGGTGTCAACATCCCCCCCACCCCGCCCCCACAATCTGAAGGGACATTGGTGATTCCAAGAATTATTTTGAATCTTTCAAACTTTTCTCTTCCAAGTTCTTTAGGGAAGTTGTTGGCAATCTACTCATTTATGGAACAATGTCGTAGGTGGATAGTCTTGACCTCAATATGATATTGAATCAAATGATACTTTTATTAATGTGATTTGATCGATCAAGGAACTTTGGGTTATCGACCAACTTTATTGCAAAATTATTGTTAATCAAAAGAGTAGTTGAATGCACTTGTTTCTCCTACAAATCTTCCAGAACGCAATTTCCTTCGTTGTTTCTGTTGCTACCACATATTTTGTGTCAGTTGTGGAATCTACTAGAACTTATTGTTTGTGTGACCTCTAGGAGGAAACTCCCGATCCAAGACTCATTACATAGCTTGAATAAGATACTATAGTTTCTTTATCTCCAACAAAATATAAATGAGAATATCCAATCAAGCTGAAGTCATCCACATGTGTATACTTGAGTCCAAAGTCTTGAGTTCCCTTCAAGTAATTTAGAGCTTTTTTTGTAGAAGACCAATGACCCTCACAGGGATTTTGCATAAACCTGGAGAGGATTCCAACAATAAATGAAATGTCTAGTCTAGTAGTAGTCAGGTAGTTGAGACTTCCTACGAGTTGTTTGTACTTTGTTGCATCCTCAAGTCTTTTTCCTTTAGTAGGTGTGAGCTTTAAATTCTATTCCATTGGAGTAGTCAAAGGATTGCACTCATCCATGCCAATTTTGTTCAATATATCTCCAATGTACTTCTTTTGAGAGAGGAATATAATCTTCAAATGTTGGGTTACTTCAATACCAAGATAGTAGTGAACATAGCCCAAACCTATCATTTCAAAACATTTCCTCAGTTCTTTATTTATGGATGCAATGTAATTCTCATTGTTCCTTGTCATCAGAATATCATCTACATACAACACAATATACTAAAAAATAAATAAATAAATAAAATTAACTCTCTGACAAACAAAGTTGCATCATCAAGATCATAATGTTTGAAATTGAGTTTTAGAAGATACTCAGTCAATTTCTCATACCAGGCTCATGGTGCTTGTTTGAGGACATATAAGGATTTGAGAAGATTACATAATTTGTGTCCTTGGGCCTTCACAAAAAATCCTTCTATTTGGGACATAAAAACATTCTCTTCCATATCTCCATTCAAGAAAGTAGTTTTCACATCCATTTAATGGAATTTCCAACCATTATGAGTTTCCAAGGAAAAAAGTGTCTAGATGGTATCCCATTTTACTATGGGGGGGGGAGAATTTCTCCTCATAATCGACCCCTTCCTTCTATGCAAAACCTTTTACCATGAGCCTAAATTTATGCTTGTCAAGTGAGCCATCTATTTTATACTTGTTTTTGAATACCCACTTATAGCTTATTGGTTTCCAAATGGAGGATCAACCAGCTTCCAGGTGTAATTCTTTATCAAAGCACCATATTGTTTTTGCATCGCTTCTTTCCATTCATCATGAGAAGCAGATTATTTGAAGGAATTTGGTTCAAAATATGTAGAAAAAATTAGTTCACAGTCATAAGAAACATCCATGTCAGCAGGTGAATCAGAATCATCTACATCACCTCCATTTTGTCTAGCAGAGCTTCTTGTCCCTGTCATTCCAACCTCATCAGAACAAACACTTTCAAGTGTCTTTGTGAGCCACTTTGGAGGACCTTTCTTAGATGGCCTGAGCTACTTAATTGACTGAGATGGGGCTGAATCAATATTTAGCCTCCCCATTAGGGAAATTCTAAGGTCTAAAATGGGCCTCCTATGTAAATTATAAAATAATAGTGGAAATAATAAAATAATATTAGATTACATCATCAAATTTTAGAGGGAAAAATAAAAAACTATTTTTCCAACTCGTATTTTCAACTTATCTCCCTATGGGTTTACTCAAATTTCGAGGGGTAACACTCGTTGGATGTAGAATTTGATTCCTCATCTAAGGAGTACCTCATGCAATCATGTCTTTTCATGTATTTCTCATTTTTCATATAACAAGGTCCATCGAAAGTCTACAACTCCTTGGATGAGGAATTAAATTTTTCATCCAACGAGTACTCCCACTCAAAAATTGAGTACAAACTTAGGGAGATAAGTTGAAAATATGAGTTGAAAAAGTAGTTTTATTATTTTATTGTTTTTTAATCTTTTTACTATTTTACTCCAAAACTGGTGAATCATCCCCCATGGTGACATCATCATCTTGAATCCTATTGGTTCTTATCAAGTTTATTTTGGTTGTACATTTTTCTTAGGAGGTCCATTTTAGACCTCAAAATTCCCCTAATGAATTCTCTCAATCACATCACTCAAAGTGTCTCCTTGATCAACGGCTATAGATTTATGAAGGGGAGAGAGTAATTTAGAAGAAGATTCCATATATTGATCCAGTATAGACATCCCATTTTCATGGTGTGGAATCTCATTATCAAATTCTTGAAAACGCTTTGCATGCTTGAATTTGTCCAAGTGATCAAGCTGTTGCTAAACAACATTGTTAGCCTTAGAAGATTCAAGAAAGATCGCATCTATAGATATGAAAACTTATTATTTACTTCATCATAGAGATGGTATGCTTTGGAGATATTTGAGTATCCCAAGAAGATACATTTTTGACTCATTGCACCAAGTTTGTTTCATTTTTCCTTAGGTATCAAGGCATAACATGTGGAACCAAAAAACCGAGATGCCTCACCAAAGGAATGTGGCCATACCACATTTCATAGGGAGTATTTTTTTATTATAGCATGAGGTGGACACCTATTCTTATTATACACAGCACATAGAATTGCATCATCCTAAAACATCAGCTTAACATTCTTGAAAAACATCATTGAGCATAATATATTTAATATTGTCCTATTCATTCTTTTAGCTACACCATTTTGTTGAGGATTATAAGGCACGATTGTTTGATGTTTGATCCCATCCTGACGAAGATAGTTTTCAAATTCATTTGAAGTGTAATATTTTCCATTATCAGTATGAATAGAACTAGTATGAGATTGTGTATCATTTTCAATCCATGCATGAAAGTTCTTGAATGTTTCAAAAGCTTCATATTTGTTCTTCATGTTACACTGAAATTTGTCACCATGACTATCAGCAGTTAATATGGCTCCATCCATAGTCATATTATCCTCCTTGTCAAGCCTAATACCTCTGTTCTTCATGTCAAACTTCAAAAAGAGAGAAAGTCACTAAAAGACATGTTTATCTCTGGGTACGCAGGTTCTCTCTACCTTGCCTGCATGTACGCATCCCAAACTCATTGTACCTGCGTATTTGTACGCTTTGTAAGTCAAGGGATGGGTGCGTACCCCTGTAAAGGTCAAAAGGCACGAGTTTCATATTAAAAAAGTTACTTTTGGTCACTTCTAGAGCCTTCTAGAAGAGTGTTTGACGTGTATTGAGTGCCTCCAGATGGTTCATGCATCCCTATGATAGAGGAACTTATCCCATCAAGAGAGGAGCTACCCCATCCAAAAGAGGGAGTATCCCATTGATGTTGGAACTGAATAACTTCCTCTAGAACACTATAAATACAAGCATTGGGCCAAAGGAGGGGAGGTTGAAAGCCGAACATTCCAAAGGGTAAATGCTGCTGGAATTAGGACTTCCATTGTTAACTTGTGAGGAGAGATTACCATCCTTTCTTGTTGCCATATTGGAAGTGGGTGAGCTTGTCAAAGTAGAGGAAATCTCTTGTTGGACCCTGGGAGGAGCTTGCACAACACCAAGGCTCAGGTTGTAATGGTTCCCTTTTTGTTTCCTTAATACAAATAAGTCCATTCTTCTCAATGATTTGTTGTTAATGAATTATTTCATATACTCCTTGGTCTATATGATGAATATGCTTTGTTTTATGAAATATTCAGGTGTTATGTAATCGTTTGACTGTTAGGGTATGCAGGTCTTAAAGTGAAGGAGGAGTTCATCTGGATCAGCAAGGCTGGACTGCTACAACAAGCATTGGATTTGAGGTAGGATCGAACAACACTTGGTTTCTCATAGGATAATGTATGTTTAGAGAAGGATTGCTCTTGTTTGTTTTGTTTGTCACTAGAGAGTCTTAGACTCCTAGGGAGGTTAGGTTTGTCCACAAAAATAACTCTTACCGCATGACAAATTGGCGACTCCACTGGGGAATCCATTGATGTGATTGATTTTTCCTTTGAGTATTACTTTGATGTGAAAAGAGTCTTGTTTCTTTTGTTTTTTGGTTGCTTGACTGTGTTTTTGGGTGGCTTAGCTTAGAGTCGAGTTAGAACTTAGTTTTTCTTCATTTTGCAGTAGTACGCACCCTCTGAGTTACACACAGTGCGTACCTGTATGCACTGTATCTGTGTACATAGAGCGTTCACGCACCTGGTTAAATAGGCTGCCTGCGTACCCTGTTAAAATTGAGAAAATTTCTTTTTCATCACTTTTTCCCTTTAGATTTTGTTTTTCTTAGTCTTTACTGCCCAGATCCACTGGTTGACTGTCAAAAATCTTCACCTGCACTTGTTCCATTAGTGTCGAAAGTTTTAGTGAAATTCAT
>APFE030494887.1:1376-12313 GCA_000404065.3 Pinus taeda | reverse complement strand
CACACCTGGAGTTTGTGGCTCTTCATCTTTTGATTCCTCCTCTGTTGTAGAGTCTGATTCTTCCTCCTTAAGCTCAAACTCTATCTTCTCAGGTTCCTTTGGTTGGACTTCATGCTTAATAACATCTTTCACCTCTCTGAACACCACGTCTCGACTGCACACAACCTTCCTTGTTACTAGGTTCCAAAGCTTATAACTCTTTAAACCATCCTTATACACAATAAAGATGCACTTTTCATATTTACTATCCAACTTGGTTCTTTTCTCCTTTGGAACATGTACATATGCATCACATCCAAATACCCTCAGATGTGAAAGAAAGGGTTCCTTACCAGTCCATACCTCTTGTGGAGTCTTATCCTCCAATGCTGATGAAGGTGATCTATTGACCAGGTAACATGCTGTCTCCACTGCCTTTGCCCAGAATTCCTATGCTAACCTGGCACCACTGAGCATGCTTCTTGCCCTTTCCATCAGCATCTTGTTCATTCTTTCTACAACTCAATTTTGCTCAGGTGCGTATGGAGTAGTCTTCTGCCATGCTATACCACACTTCTTACAAAATTATTCAAATTCCTTGCTGCAAAACTCTCCACTGTTATCTGTCCTCAACACCTTTATCTTCTTCTCTGTCTGGTTTTCCACCAAAGCCTTAAATTATTTAAACCTGTCAAAGACTTCATTTTTCTTCTTAAGGAAATATATCCATGTTTTCCTTCAGAAGTCATCTATAAATGATACATAATACATAGAATTACCCAGTGATGGAACCTTCACAGGTCCAAACACATCACTATGCACAAGTTATAATATATGTTTCGCCGTCTTACCACCAGAGGGGAAACTCACTTGATTCTGCTTCACATATACACAGTTTTCACAGAAATCAAAATCCAGAGAGCTATTACTCATACCTTCTACCATACCTTTACCATGAAGTATTCGAAGGCCCTTCTCTCCAATATGTCCAAGCCTTTACTGCCATAGCATTGTCTTCTCTCGAGAGACCACTAGATTTGCTGCTCCACTTTCAGGAACCATAGAACTGTTGCACTGATCAATAACAATGCTACCTTGCAGCTTGTACAGATTTCCAATCCAAACTCCCCACATCAATACCAGTGCTCCCCGAACCATCTTGTAGGTATCTTTCTTGAACACTTTTTTTACACCTGCATCATCTAGCTTGCTTACAGAAATTAGATTTTTGGCTAATGCAAGAATATGCAGAACACTCGGAAGTTTTCTAACCCTTCCACCTTGCAACTTCAATGTTACTCTTCTGCGACCAAAAATTCTAGCCTTCCTATCATCCCCCAAGAAGACATCACCACCATCATATTTCTCATACTCATAGAACCACTCTCTATGGGGAGTGAAGTGAAAGGATGCACCTGAGTCAATCAACCATACCTCATGATCTACATGTGTACCTAAAGAAGCCAAGTACACATCCCCACCTTCATTTGAGGTGGTTTTTGCCTCTGTAGAAGGAGCATCATCATATCCCTTTCCTTTGTCAGGAGATTTAGATTTACAGTCCCTTTTGTAGTGCCCTTCCTTTCTGCATTTCCAGCACACCACCTTTATAGGTTTTCCTAGAGATTTAGATCTCCCACTTGATGACTTATTTTTGTTTTTGTTATGAGATCATCCTCATACAGACAAGGCATCACCATTCTAGCTCTCCATATTTTTCCATCTCATCTCCTCTGTCAGCAAGGATGAGACTATTTCATCAAAGTGCAAGGCACTTGCATTGCTACCTATTGCAATAACCAGACTATCCCATGAATCTGGTAGAGAACACAACAAACTGATGCACTTATCTTCATCTGAAATTTTAATATCAACAGATAATAACTGACTTACCACAGTATTAAATGCGTTCAAATGCTCTGTCACCTAGTCTCCATCTTGTATGTTTTAACCCCGTACAAAAGTTACCTGCATACGAATTCTAAAACACATAAAATAAACAATGTGAGAGCATAACACATAAAACACATATACACAGAGATTTTCCGCTAGATCCCAAAATCGGGACTACTAGCTTGATTTTTCATTATTTTCCATTCAATGTTACAATACATATTTATACATGTCGAAGCATCCAATACAATGGACCGAAAACCATCGCGTCCAAAACCATGTGGGAAAAATCATGCACAAAACCATAGGTAGGATTTCCCAACCTAATATAGGGTCCAAAAACAAAATTTTCTGAGGTGATGCCCTGGACCCCATAGAGTGGGATTACCTGCACCCCTCAAACCCCTATGACCCCCCCCACTACGCAATCGACACAAGGAAGGGGGGATCTGCCCCCCTTCTAACCCCTCGGTTAACTACGTCGGCTAGTCATGGAAAGAATATAACATAACCCAACACATCTTTCATCCTTAGGTTATACAACTTTTCCCGTAGGAATAGTTTATTCACCAGATACTTAGATTGGTACAAAGTCCCTAACTTTTCCCACAAAGCCTTCACCATAGCTTCCCCCGATGCATTGAACAATACAGAATCTGAGACACACAATCGTATTGTGCTCTTTGCCTTCCAATTCAACTTCTTCCATTCTTCATCGAACACTCTTGTTGGTTTAGTACCTGGATCTAACGTGATCCACTGATCTTTATCCACCAACAGATCCTCCTTCTTGAGTTTCCACAACTCAAAACTCTGACCATTAAATATCTTGATCTCTATCTTTCCATTGCTTTCCATCTTCTTTCACCACTAGAATCGATCTCACAGATCTCCCACTGAATAGGGTTTACCACAGGCCCGAGCGAAACCCCTCAGCAACAAAGGCGTCCCCTTGAAGCCAAAACAGCTTTGATACCAAATGTAGGTTTATTACCCCGGTACAAAAATTACTTTGCATACGAATTCTAAGAACACAGAAAATAAACAATGCGAGAGCATAACACATAAAACACATATACATAGAGATTTTCCCCAGGATCCTAAAACCAGGACTACCAGCTTGATTTTCATTATGTTCCTTTCAATGTTACAATACATATTTACACATTTTCGAAAGCATCCAATACATGGACCGAAAAACATCATGTCCAAAACCATGGGACCAAAAACCATCGTGCCCAAACCATGTTGCAAAAATCATTTGCACAAAAACCATAGGTAGGTTCTACCCAACCTAATATAGGGTCCAAAAACAAAAATTTTCGGGGCGCTGCCATTGACCCCAATAGAGTGGGGTTACCTGCAACCCTCAAACCCTGTTACCCCCCGCTACGCAATCAGTGCAAGGGGGGGGGGGGGGGGGTGGGTGGGGCAGCGCCTCCGCACCCCCTCTAATCCCCCAATTAACTATGTGGGCTAGTCATGGAAAGAATATAACACAACCCAACATGTGTGCACTCATGTATTTCAATGTCTTGTTGATTCATTAGATAGAGATGTTATATTATGCTACTTGGTTACCGAATATTCTTTGCTTGTTTCAGTTGTGTATGCAAGTTCTAATTATAGCACTTGGAGCTACAATTGGAGCTTTTAAGCGAGGAGGAGCGAGAAGCTTGCTACAAATTCATAGTATGCCTCTTTTCCATTCTCTAACTTGTATAAGGAAAATTATATATTATTTTTCCAATTTTTTTCTAAACCAGTCCACTAGGTTTATTCACCTTTATTCACAATCGTAAATTTTGCATAACACCCAACAACCTCTCCAAGCAATATGTTCATAGAGATCGCTTTCTAGATTTGTTAGAGGTCACCATGTGTATCTTTCCTTGTGCAAGATGGGCTCTCGAGGAGCACTAGGCTTGGAAATGGATTCATATAACCTTTCCCTACCTTATCCCACCATTTCTTGCTTTCAAAACACTTTTTAAGCCCATAGATTGCTCTTGGATCTCATCCTATAGCAAAACAGGACAATCTTATAGCACTTTGTCGGGATCATGTAACACTATGAAAAAGCCTCCAAATGCATTCTGATTTTCTCCACAACACCCTTGACCACCCATAGGCATTTTATAATTATCATAAAACCATAAAAATGAATAAAATGGATTCATATACCTATTAGGAACTTTGCCTTGGTTAATAAAGTAGATGGATAGTCATTCCCAACAATCTTGTAGCAAAACAATAATAATTTTCTGCCATTTTTTAGCACATATTAATGAGGCTCTTTTTATTTGATTCCACTTGGATTGAGTCTTAAAAACATTCTAAATTATAACAAAATTTATCCCATATCATTTTCACTTGATCTAGTTAGGCATTTGGTAGGTTAACTAGGTCACTAGCTTTAGAATTTCTGGTTTTTAGAGTAGTAGTTTTCTGCTAATTTTTGGTACATGTTATCAAGAGTATTTTTGAGTGATTCCACTTGGGTTGGAGTCCTAGGAGATCCTACTTAATAATTTTTTTTATCCCATCTCATTTTCATTTGATTTTTTTTGGAATTTGGCAAGTTAACTCGAGAAATGACAATCATGTAATAGTTTTCTTTTGAGATCTTCCTTACCCATATTAACTCCAAATTCATGGTAGAAGTAGATTTATAGCCTATAAATTCTTTGAGGCCACTTTTCTGAGTTGAGGCTTGTTTAGGTATCCATTTAGCTCTTACATTTTTTTGCTTCTTGAATGTTGATTTATGCAATTAGTCTAGATTTCCTTTCTGCAATTTACTTTATGCAAAGTGTGATTTCCTTCTTGCAAGAGTAATCTAGGACTTTCCTTTCCTGCAAAATAGAATATATTTTCTTTAATGTCATTTCCTTTCCAGCAATATAGATTATATTTTCTTAGTTTTTATTATACTTTTACATTTTTGCAAATAGAATAGATTTCATTTCTACCATTTACTTTCCAACGAAAGTAGAATAGGTTTGCTTACTGTTATTTACCTTTTACAACTTAGGATTGGCATCTTACCTTAATCTTTGCTCATTTTTCAGTAGTTTCATTGCCTTCTTTCATTTGCATCTAAAGGTTTCAAACGAGGAAGAGGAAGGTGTTTGTTTCACATATAGTGTCGTCCCCTCTTAAGTTTGTACGAACCTAGGGCTGATAATTTAAGTCGATAGCCGCAGGAGTTGCAATATTATTGTTGCAATACTAGGGCTCGTCACTTTTTGGCACTGTTATTGGGGAGGGTGTCAAAGCAAGCACTCTTTTTTTCTTGGAATGATTCCCTCTTTATTAAAAAAAAAAAACCATTAGGCATCTTTTTTTGCGTTGCATTATCATTCTCATTCAAAAAACAAAACAAAAAAACAAAAGTTATTTCTTCAATACCAGAATACCCCACCCCACTAAATCATGTGGTGCAAAAAGAACCACACTGCCATCCATTGATGCAGGTAAAAGAAGAAGAGGTAGCTGAGAAGTTGTAAGGAGGCATGGAGCAACCCTACTTTTTCAACTCATATCAGCAATATATGAACTACCCCTCCTCTTTCAATACAAGTTATAATGTGCAATTTTAACATTGGTATCCACCTAAAATCTCACCTTGGTCTCCATGGTCTTATCCTTCCCAATGGGGTGATCCATATTCATGGTCTTATTCTCCTCGATATGTCATTCCTCCTTTTCATACATATCAACACCAACCTCCTCAATGGGGTGATATATATTTCCCTCAACATCTTCAATATCCTCCATACCAAACTCAATGTTATCCTTCTTATCCACCTCCACCACATCCTCAACCACAACCATTTCAATGACCTACTCCCACTCAACTACCTGCACAAATATTTCCTAACCCAAGCAATAAAGTAACTCAACCCACTTACAACGCTGAGATACAAAATTTCCAAAGAAATCTACTTGATCCAACATCTTGGATCAGAAAGAGAATTGCAAAGAAGGAATTCTCTTTCTCCTATTGAAGAACAACATCGAAAAGAAGAAGATCCAGAGAAGATAAAGAATCATGGACCACATTTGATGGAGAGCATCCATTGGAGCCTAATATTAAAGAATTTCTACATTGCTTATCATTAGATCCTTCATGTGTTCAAGGAGCTAATCAACAAATAGTAGAAGATTTGAATGGCATGGAAAAACAAGATATGATGAATGATCCATATGAGCAAGTGAAACAAGGGAATCATATCTATATTGAACTTTGTTCTTGACAATCACTAGGCATGAGCACCACATTCAACAATGTCTGGCATCATCAAAGTCAAAGCAGTTGGTCCCTCATATTCAAGTACATGTCAAAGAATATGTTTCGAGCCTATACATGATTTTATATGTCATCTTTTTTGCACATGGCTCCATTGGAAGTATTCCTATACTTGAAAGAAATTTTATTTTTTTCAAGTACAGTAGGATAGAGGAAAAAAGAAATCTTAGTTGAAAACCTCCTTCAAGGTGCCTGAGATTGGATCACTGATAGAAAAAATCCATGAGGCAGTGAGTGGGTTGGAAAAAAAAGAAAATAAAAAAGGAAATAAGATCATAGGTGAAAACCTTCTTTGAGACGCCTATGCAAACCTGTTAGTTAAAAACCTCATTGGGGCAGCTAGTAGGCCTAAGAAACAAAAATGAAAAATAAAAAGGGAAAAAGATTCTTTTCTCTAGGTATCTCTCTCTGATATATGCAGGGTCTTTCCAACTTGTACGAGCAACAAAAAGTTGATCATTGAAGCAAAAATCTAGTCAAGGGAAGTCAACATTGATTTTTCCACCTTCTGCATCAAGATGCTCCGACATGGCTAAGAAAAATTATATACATCTCTTGTCATCCTCACAATGCATCCCCATGCCATTTCTCATCATTCTGAAGCCTTTCCCATTCATTTTCCTCCTTATCCTGAAGTGTTATAGGAAAGTTTTGTGTTGCAATAGGATTGCCAGAATACATAGGGCATAAATCGTTTTGACCATATCTCAAAAACTACGCATATTTTTTTGAATTGTTTCATGGGGAGATGCATAAGTATGACAATAACATGCTTAAAAAAATCTAGAATATTCCAGTGCATACTTTTTGAGAAATTGGCCACCATCACCTATAGTTATTTTCCATTTTTCTCAAGATTCATGCATCCATTGGCTAATATTTTTATGGGTAGATGCGAAAGGATGTGGAAACATGCTCAAAATGTTTTAGGTGAATCCAATATACTATTTGAAATATATGGATTAAACAAGTATGCTACAAGATTATCCTATAGTGCTATAGGATTGTCCTAGATTTTCTACATGATTGTGATCGACATTGAGAGAAAGGTCAGATCTTATGTTTTCCTTAGGGGAATGAAAAATAAATATACCACACCACCATCACCCATCCTCCGCACCATTTAATCACTTCTCCATCCAAAACTTCATCTTTGTCCATGAAGAAAACCATTTTCACCCCTTCTTCCACAATTTTCACCACTACCATGTTTCTAGTCCCTATCCATGAGCTCACCATGAATTATCAAAGCTCCTGAATGCATTTCATGAAGTTTTGTGATCTTGGAGGGGTTTGTATGATTGTTACAGGAAAGAATCCAATCCCATAGTAGCCTGCAAAAACCCTACAATACCACATTTGGGAGCACTTGGAAGCACCATAATGAATATTTAACCATGATGGAGGCATGGAAGACTCATTTCCTAGATCTTGGGTAGCTACAAGAATTTTGCAAACTTGCTACAATATCATTGTCCACCTTCAATATTAACATTTGATCCAGCTCCTGCAGAACTTGTGTTGACAAGCTTTGATCAATCAAGCACATTTCAAGAAAAAATACACAAAAAAAATTAAAAGCATAGCCAATGCATGGAGCAACAAGAATTAGAAGATGGAATTTGAAGAATCAAGCAAATCATCCATTACCTTTGTTTAGAAATTACATGCAAACACCAAATTATCAATTACGAAAATCAACAATAGTATTTTGGCCATCTGAACCAGAGATATGAAGCAACAACAACAAAACCTAAAAGACTTCCAAAAACAAGGCTATCAACATTAGGATCTCCAGTAGTTTATCACATGAAACTTTAGGATCATCAAAGGAAGCTTCCATGTCTACAACAACATCCTGCAAACAAAAAAAGAAAAAAAAAATACTCATGGTAAGGCATAAGTATGTAACTCTCTAACCTCACCCTTTGAACCTATTCTAGCTTGAGAAAACATTAAAAGTGTGAGAAGGAAAGGTATTTTATAGCCAAACAAAATAGCAGGAAACATTGGTCTTATATAGCAAGTCACTTAACTTTTCTCCGAAGGATAACCGCAAGTGTGGGAGATAAATGAGACAAAAGTGGAAAAACACTTAAGAAAAATGGGATGTTATCATGGAGTACAAAAAGTATGTTAGGTCCCTATAATACTAGTGTAGCCCCCTTATTATTATTTTTAGTGTAGCTCCCTTATTGTTATTTTTGTGCCCATTTATCCCCCATATTGTTATTGTTGTGCCCCATAGAAGCCCACTATTGTTATTGTTGTGCCCTTACATTATTATTGTTATGTAGGCTCTGATTATACTGTGACCCCTTAGACTCTTATATATACAAAGGAGGTCTTGTCATTTGTTTAATACAAGAATTTTTCATTTATGTAATGTAAAGGAGGTCTCCCCCTCGAAGTGTATACTTTTCAAGTCATTGATTTATCTTTTTGTGAGCTAGTTGCATAACATTTGGTATCAAAGCTTTGGATTTTAGGGTTTCGCTGCTTCAAACAGGCCATCGTGGAATTTTCTCTATAACTTTTTTTCTACAAAGCTTCAAAAGCTAACATTGCGAACATGTGGAGTCAAAATCTTGGTGAACTTTTTTCCATAATTTTAGATCTTGGTTCATTATATTTTCAGAGATATGGTTCGAAGAAGTTAGGGTTTTTCATGCTACATAATTCATTCTCAAACAAGTGACCGAGGAAAAATAATAATAACTTTCTCTTCAATAATTGGATTGGAATTTCATAAAAAATGATAGAAAGAGAATGGAATTTAGTTTATTTTTATCAACTTGAGGGCCGAAGGCTAAAATAGTGACATGTGGCATTACATACATGTTTGATCTATTGAACCCGTCCATAGTCAAGTCATTGTGGGAGATTTGACATAAAATTACCTTGAAGAATCCAATTACGGTCTAACGTATGGCATTGGAAAGAAGACTCATCGGGCTACTACAGGAAGAAATTTCAGATCTTGGAGATCCAAAATCATAGAGTTACAATCGTTTAAAGATCGAGCTCCTAAAAGCAATAAAAAGGTGTGTATTTTTTTTAACTAAATCAGTTTGAAGTGATTCCAAGGGAATATTGAAGCATATATATCAGTATTGGGTTCTAAAATGACTCTAAAAAAATATTCTACATCGATTTAGGCCTCAGAAAGTTCTACAATGACGCATGAAGAGGAAGAATTGCAAGATGATATATCAAAATTATAGGACCAAGTGCAAAAAATTTCGTTCTCACAAAGAGCAACCAAAGATGAACTAAAAGGGGGGCATGGAAGGTTTAAAATCACAAACGAATATCAAATTGGAAGGGTTGACAAAGTTGTTGCAAGAAAGGCTTCCCGGTGGTAACAAGGTAATCCATGAAAATCATGATGAGGACAAAAGGAATATGAATTGTGATTTTAGAGATTCCAATGTGGGGTTTAATAAGCACCACATTCAAAAGATAGATATGAGGAATTTTGATGGCAAGGATCCGGTAAAATGGATACTACATATGGAGCAATATTTTTATCTATGGGATATGAAAACCTCACAAAAGGTATGTATTGCATCTTTATATTTAGAACCGAATAAGTTTGTATGGTATAGATGGATTTGCTTTCATAAACCACTTTTCACATGGTCAAGTTTTACAAAGAAAATGATAGCACATTATGAAGATACAAAGAGAAACACCTTCTTTAGTCAATTGATAAATCTCAAACAAAAGGGTTCAATGACAAAGCACATTGAAGACTTCCAAAAATTGAAAATTAGGGTAACCAATATTCTAAAGGAGTATATGTTAGGCCCCTATACTACTAGTGTAACCCCTTATTATTATTATTACAACCCCCTTATTGCATTGATGTACCCATGTAGTGCCCATATTGTTACTATTGTTCCCCATAGAGGCCCACTATTGTTATTATTGTGCCCTTACATTATTATTGTTATGTAGGCTCTGATTATATAATGACCCCTTAGACTCCTATATATAGAAAGGAGGTCTTTTCATTTGTATCATCCAAGAATTGTTCATTATGTAATGTAAAGGAGGTTTCCCCTCGAAGAGGTTGAATTCTAAGGCGTTTGATCTATCTTTTCTTGAGCTGGTTTCATAACATTTGGTATCAGAGCTTTGGATTCTAGGGTTTCGCTGCTCCAAACAAGTCATCGTGGAATTTTCTCAATAGCTTTTTTTCTACGATGTTTCAGAAGATAAAACAAAAACCCATTTTAGAAGACATCGCGCTGAATCTCGGGTCCAAATTTCAGAGCTTTTCGAGTTATATTTTCAAAGATATGAACTGAGGAAGTTGGTCCTTTTGCAGAATCCTGAATTACATTCAAAACAGGTGACCTGGGGAAAATCGTTATAACTTTCTCTCTGAGCATCAGATTGAAATTTCGTAAGAAGGTATAGAAAGAGGAAGGACCGTAGTTTCTTGTATATAGTTTTCAGAGCCAAAAGACGAAACAGGGACTCGCGGCACATCGTACAAGTTTGCCCTACTGAACTAGTCCATAATCAGGTCACTGTGGGAGATTTCGCATAACTCTTCATTGGAGAATCCAATTGGGGTCAGACTGGTGGCATTGCAAAGAGGACACAGAGGGCTACTACAGGTCACAATTTTAGAACTTAAAGCTATGAAAGTACAGAGTTACAGTCGTTTCAAGATCGAGCTCCTAAAATCAAGAAAAAACAAGATGAGGAAGTTTGATGGGAAGGATCCGGTAAATTGGATACT
>APFE030494884.1:0-14809 GCA_000404065.3 Pinus taeda | reverse complement strand
GAAACAAACCATAGCAGCAGGAAAGTCAATACATGCTACCAATTCTCCATGACGAAGCATTTGATAGGGTGTGCAGAGTACTAAACAAGGTTCACCAGGCGAGATGAACTGATTCGAACCTGCGCATGCCAGCGGTTCGATGGGCCTATAGGACCATGTGCAAAGCCCTAAACGTGGAAATGATTCCAAAGGTGTGGAACAAAGTAGAGACCATAATTTTTGAAGAGAATACAAAAAGGAATCTGCACGTAATGGCTCTCGCAGTTGTGACAGTGTGCGATGACTAGGCGGAAGAAATCACACATCTACGCGAGGTCAAACATATAAGGATTTAGGAAGCCATCTGGTGAGGGAACCTTAGGCTTCGCGAACTCGAAAAGGACTGGGTACGATTAAGGAAGAAAAGCATTTTGATGGACGCTGAGATCAAGAGGCTAGAAAATGAGATCACACAAGCATGTCTCGTCGATAAACCAAGGATAACAAAGTAATATACAGATGATCATATTGCTACATTAGAAGATTGTCACCAAGAATTTATGATTTTGTTGCGATGGTTGTGACCGCACCTCACAAAACACAGTAACCAAGGGAGAGCACTACATAGAGTCAAACGCGTGGAGCCGGCTATCGCGAAGGCGATTGAGGAATTTCCACAGACTATGCCGAAAGGCAAGTTGAAGTCTCGCACAAGTGGTACAACCACCTGACTAATCGAAGGGAGTACAGTCTCAGTGCTTCAGGCAGTTGAAAGAGAGTGCAGGACTATAAAAGAGTTTGTTTGGGAGCTGCACGATGAGGAAGGTGCGCGCATAATCAACATGTCACAACAATCATGACCGTGCATGGGAGGCTATGTTGCCGCATGGGTAGGCTGGGAAATGACCATTGGTGTCACTATTCATGGAAAGATGTCCGATTTAAGGCAAAAGGGAGCGGGCGACGGGCATTTAAGACACAAATTAAGGGCAAGATTTGGGGCAATCTGCCGCCAAGAAAGCATTGATGGCCTAGAACTGGGGGGAATGGTCGAATTTGAATTCAAAAGGTGCTATAAAACTCTAGGGGCTAACCACGTGACAACACTTGTTCATTTGAGATTTGAGCAATTGATTAGAGCATAGAGTGTTGAACGCCGAGAAAGATTTGAGCCCTGAATTTTATGAACGACCACAGACAGCTCAAATAGGATGACGACTACGAGGAGAGGTTTGGGCTCTGCAGAAGGAACCACCGATGAGGCTGCGCAAAACCCCATGGTACATGATGTTCCTGAAGACACTAGGGTCATGCTAAAAATCCCGAAATCGCCTTGGACGCCGAGGCCCAAGAAAGATAAGCAGGCAGCTGGACCAGTTCACATGTCCCTGAGGAATCCGCGGTTCGGTAAACTCTCAATAGAAGAAAAGGGCAAGGTTGTCACCATTGAGACAGATGACATGGAAGAGGACATCCAGACGATGCGCCTTGCAGTGAAATTGCCCAAGTACATCCCTCCGCAGAAAGGAAAAACTAAGATACCAAAGGACCTAGATGCCACTAAGAGTGCACTCCAGACCCCGCTCCTCCCCGATGGAATTGTGTTTGAGGGCTCGCACCTGGGTCGCATGCCCACAATGAAGTTTGAATATTGGGACGTCGTGGATAGTGAGAGGTTCCCACACTTAGAAATGAAGAGCCTCATGAAGCAGAGCACAGAGGGGCCAATCACAACACTAGAGTCGTGGAAATGGCTGCGCGGTGTGGAGAAGGCCAGATTACTTCATCTGTTGTGGATTCCACACTTTCACCACGCGCCTATCACTATTTTTGTCATCATGTAGCTGCTTTTCCTAGTGCACGATGGGTGCTTATCGTTGGAGGAGCCTATTCCCATCACAACGGATCTCATCCATAGAATTTCCTAGATCCCCTGTAAGGGAAAGAACCCCGCGGCGATAGTAGAAAAAAGTGGAGATTTGGCGCCCACAGAGGCCATGAAGAAAAAATACAAGCTTGAGAAGAAAAACAAGGGTTACACAATCAACAACATCAAAGATAAAGGGGTGTGCATAGCCACCCAACTCTTGGCTGGGAAGGTACTAAGAAAATGATGCAGTAATGAGGTACCAGCGCCGGTAGTTGCACTAGACGAACAATGCGCAGAGGGGGTCCAATTCAACTGGACTGAGTTCCTCTCTGAGGAGTTCTTGACAAACTACAAGGAAGCCTAGCAGCAGGGCAAGACCTTCCACTATGCATGGTTACTCTTGTCCATTTCACTGGTAACAGGGGAACTGCCCGAGTACAGTCAGTTCCCTAGCATTGAACACGACTTACCATAGAACGCAAAGTACGCATCGCTCTGGGCCACCAAAGACAAAAAGCGGATTCGCGAGACAAAGATCTTCTGGGTGCTCATGGAGGCAAGCATCTGGATGTGGATCAATAGAGGGTCGCGCCTCTCCCCCACAGTGCACAACAATTTATGGAGCTTTGCATAATTCAAGGCAGACATGCATAATGTTTACATCAAGGCACGTAAGGATCTGACACAGAAATGGACGAAGCTCCACTTCATTGCCATTGATGATGCAATCTTTTCAATGTTAGAATCATGCCCCCCCAAGTGCTACGCCCTGGATATGGCGAAGCTGGATAGAACAACAACACAAAAACAAAAGGATGAACCCAAGTTGTTGTCATGAAGTTGGCCAAGAAAAGGTGCAATGAAAAAGCGGCTGCAGAGGTAAGGGATGTCCGCAAGGTAGCAAGGGCAGTCATAAAGAAGGAAAAGGTCGCCAAAGAAGTAGCAGCAACGCAGGCAATAAGGGCCACCACAACGCAGGACGAGGAAGTCCAAGACTTGTCTACAAGACAGGAAGTAGAGGACACAAAAGAAGGCGCGGACTTCGGCACAACTTCCACCCAGCTGAAAATGTCGTGTGTCATAGAGAGATTGGGTCCACGAAAAAAGGTCAAGGCATCCAAATTGGCTATCGACCCGATCACGTTAACAGAAGGCGACCTCTACGACATTGGCGACACGATTCGCGAGGTCACCAAGGAAGCACTCCAGGAAGCCATGTCGGAGTAGAAGATTGTGTTGGGGGGCCTAAGAATGTAGTTACAGGAACTACAGGTGTGGCCCCCACAAGAAGGAACCATAGCCACCTCGACGTAGCAGGCACATAAGCAGTGGAGCAGCTGCTACACACAAAGATGGCAAACACCATAGTGCTACCAGAAGGAGAGCTAACAGTAGAGAATGAGGAGGACAGAGCAATAATAAGTAGGATCAAGGGAATTGGCCTTAATTTGGCTGCCCTTCCGCGAGACACATTGTACCAACTGCAGGATGGCATAACAGCAGAGCTCCGCGCCAGGGAGGGTCGCATGATTCAAGTGATGAGTGAGCAAAAGATCAACATCAAACAGCTCAACCTGCAGTGTGAAAAACAGGTGTCACAGAACCAACAGATTGTGCAGACAGTTGATGAAGCATGTCTGTGAGTCCCAGAGTTGTCCATCACCGCAGACCTACCAACAGAGATGCGGATCCACTTTCTAGCAAGTGGAGTCTGAAGCACGCACAAGGAAACAACGTGAGTGCAGCTGGAGCTGAACCTCTAGATTGCTGAGCTGTGGCTGAAGGAGCATCCTTCCACTCCTCTAGAAGTTAGAGAGCAGCGCGTTAGCACTATTCAAACAGGACTAGAAGAAATTGGACAAGTAGTGCAGGACCATACTAGTATGTTGGACCAAGCCTTTGACATCCTCACATCTTTGCAAGAGGACCCCAAAATACAGTGCCTGGAAACAAAGACGTACGAGCTTCAGGAGTAGTATGATAATGTAAGGGGAACTACGTAGACAGTTGTCCTCACCCAACATCTACAAAAGATGCAGCAAGCAAGGGCACTGAAAGAGAAGGTGGATGCCGTAAGACAGAAAGAGCCACTTCTCAAAGCACACGTCCAGCCATTGATTGATGAGGCCTTTACCATTATGGCAAATATTGAGGGAAATCTCGCACAGATGTAGGAACTCTATGAGCTAAGGCAGGCAGCTGATCCTCACAAAGAAGCATCGGAAGAGTGCATGCAGCAGGTCCAGCAAACCGTAGAACAATGCGTCGCGGACCTTCGAACAGTATGGGACCAGTTGGAGGGGCTCCACACCAAGATCGCCACACCAATAGAGTGACTCAGGATGAGTCACGATGATTGTTTTGGGGGCCTGTTGGGCAGGGAATCCCCCCACAACATGTTTTGGGGCTCAAAGCCCAAGTTTTGGTCAAGTGTATTGTAAAGACTTCGCGAATTACGGGAGCAAAGTGTGAAGTATAGGATGATTCATAGGGTTTTCCGCCCTAAAATAATGTAATGAAAGTCATGTCGAGTGAGACTCTAAGTTGTAAAGAGAGCGAACAAGGAAGAGAGAAGAATATGAATGGTTTGAGCATAGAGGAAGAATCTAAGTGTATTGGGTCATAGTAGTAGGAAAACTCTTTGCAGCTGAGTGTGCAGACACTTGCAGCGAAGTGCGTAGGGCGGTGTCGAGCCTGTAATCTTGATCGAAGAATAATAAAGAGAATTTGATTCATATTTCTATGTATTTGCTTGTGCATTACCTTCTTTACATTTATATTGTTTTATTTATCGTGCACACTGATACAATTTCTAAATGTGTTGTAATAATCATTAGTCTTACACAAATAAATTAAGTAATCGGGTAATAACAGATTGAATAGCAAGGAACTTGGGTATTATACAGGTTGCGCCTTGAGTAGGGTTGCGTGGAAGCAGCATCACAGGTTGCGAAGGTATAGCAAGTGCGTGTAGTGACGTGCACACAAGTTCAAACCACGGACCTCCAGAAGCTCATCAGACATCCCCAGGGTGCGGAAACCTGGTTCTATCACCCTCCCATACTACTTCGGATGAGACCTCAGTCTGCGCTTCGAAGACTGTTGCTGACAACACCAGTAGTACCAGGATTTGCTTGGCTAAATCACCTCTGAACCCTGGTCAGGCCCACACAAGCCAACATCAGCCTATGGCTAGTACATCATCTTCCAACTCATCCATCAAGGGTGAAATTGGAAATATGTTGGAAGATTTCAAAAGTGAGATGCTGAAAACCCTTACCTTGGAAATGGACACCATGAACATTAAAAGGAATCAAGAGTAAGAAAAGAGAGCCTTGGCCATCTTTTGTCCTATATGCACCAGGAGGCATCCTAGGAATGAATATCCATTGAACTATATTGAAATTTTCTCGATCTGTGAAGAAAACCACTCCACAGATAAGTGGCCTTCTTTACCTAGACTCAAAGTTGTATATCAAGGAGCTGAAGGGGTCACTGAGCATCTTTGCTACATTAACCAAAGGAGACCTCCTGGGCCTAGACCATACTAGCAGGGCATGCAAGGGTCATCCCATGCATATTACAACCCCAACCAAGCCTCAGTTATACCTTCTTGGGGACCCCCTACTCATCCTTCCTGGTCTACACCCCCTCCTTGTTCTTATGCATCTCAGTATCATTCCCAGCAAGCCAACCAATCATTTCAAACCTACCTTCTGCCTGGAATACACCACTCCAGGGGTGGAGGCCCCAATGCAACAATTCTATAGCTCTATTGCCTCCACCACCTACCCAACCACAACTCCTACACTCTACTCCACCCAAGCAACCCCAGATGCCTGCCCAGCCAAATCCGAACTCGAACAATAAGCAAGCTCTGCAAGTATACAGTGGAGAGACATCATATCCAGATTCTAGTGTGGAAATCCAGGATATTAACCTAAGATCTGGGAGAGTTCTCCCAGATAACCAACCTCCCCTTCTACCTAGGGAGGTTGAGGAAGAAAGAGAGGAAAGCAACCTTAAAGTAAATCCACCCTTTCCTGAGAGATTAGCCCAACCACTCCAGCCTACCCCAAAAGAAACTGAACTTCTGGGAGAATTGAAAAATCTATGTGTAAAGATCCCCCTTCTCCAGACAATAAAATATGTTTCCATTTACAATAAGTTTATTAAGGAGAAATGCTTCAAGCATCTAGGGAGGCGGAAAAGGGATACCCCTACCATTAATTTCATTGGGAAACTACTTGACTTAATGCTGGGGTAGGTAATATGTTCAAAATATTTGGACCCTAGAAGCCTTGTAGTAGATGTGCACATCAATGGAACCATTGTCCCACACACTTTGATCAATCTTGGGGCTACCATTAATGTGATGACCAAGGAAACCATGCTCAAGCTCAACCTCCAAGAGTCATTGAGGAAGACCACAAGAGTTCTGCAACTTGCAGACCATTCCACTATAACTCCTGAGGGAATTGTGGAGGATGTGATGGTCTCGATTGACTCCTGGGAGTACCCTGTAGATTTCCTAGTTCTTTAGCCTAAGGCTAAGCTTACTGGTTATCCTCTCATCCTTGGGAGGCCATGTTTGGCCACAGCTGATGCTTACATTAGTTGTAGGGTTGGGAATATGACCATCAAGAACAGGCATATGTCTAAGCAGTTAGTTCTATACTCTCCTACTCAACCTTCTCTAGATCATGATTTACCTTTATGGTTGGAGGAGGATGAAGAAGATGAGGTTTATTCCACCCAACTTTATGCTTTGGAAGCAACCATGGGAGGAGGACAGTAAGATGAGGATCACTTGATTGAACACCTGCTCCAAAGTCCAACTCCTGGTTCATTACCATTAGAAGAAGAAGTAAGGGAAACCTAGAACAATCATCCAATTGACTTATGCTTGGCCGATTCCAACCCACTCCATGTCAAAACCATATAATTCGGCTCAGAGAAAACCTTGAAAATTAATCCATCTCATTCTTCTCTCGAAGAGGAGAAGCTATGCAACATTCTAAAGGAAACCCTAGAAGCCTTCGCTTGGAGTTACAAGGAAATGAAGGGAGTACACCCCTCAGTGTGTACTCACCACATATACATCAAATAAGGTTGCAAGCTGGTCTGGCAACCACAAAGGAGGATGAATCCAACTCTTAAAGATATAGTCAAAGAAGAACTGCAAAAACTGCTAGATGCAGGATTCATTTACCCTATCTCTGACACTGAGTGGGTCTCCTCTTTAGTGTTAGTTCCCAAGAAAAATGGTAAGTGGAGGATTTGTGTTGATTACAGGGAGTTGAATAAAGCCACAAAGAAAGATCATTTTTGCCTACCCTTCATTCACCAAGTTCTAGGTGCCTTGGCAAGGAAAAAGTTTTCTTCTTTCCTAAATGGATTTAGTGGGTACAACCAAATCCAAATTTGCCCACAAGACTAGGATAAAACCACATTCACCTATCCTTGGGGTACTTTTTCCTATAGGGTCCTTCCTTTTGGCCTATGTAATGCTCTGGCCACTTTCCAGAGAATAGTCTTGAGTATTTTTGTCGAATTAGTCCATGATGCGATTGAGATTTATATGGATGGTTTTACACCTTATGGCTGTGATTTTCAAGAAGTCTTAACTAACCTAGGCAAAGTACTACACAAATGCATTGAAATGAACCTGTCTCTCAGTCTTAAAATTTTTTAATTCTTAATGACTGAAGGGACCGTGCTAGGTCATTCAATATCTTAATAAGGACTGCAGGTGGACCCGAACAAAATAGCCATCATCCAAAGGGTCTTGTTAGAGCTTAGATCGACCTCGGGCTGAAGGGAGGCAATCTTAGGATAACCACAAACCAAGCTTAACCTAGTAGCTAGCCCTACCAGATTGGGAGAGGGCTCTCTCCTTGCCAACAAAGTGTGGCTGCAATAAATAAAATCTTAGGCTAGCTATGGAGTGAAAGGATTTGTTTGAAAAGTTTTTGGTCGAAACAACAAGAGAAAGGATGATTTTGGACTATGGAGTTGATGCCAGTTTCTGTCGGCAAACTTGGGGAAAATTAAGTACCATGTTCAGCTAGATAAAGATTGTGAATGTGAGTAGCATAGGGTAGAAAGCCCACTGCCCTGTAGGCATCAAACAAAGGATGGATCTGTAGCAGCAAGTTTAGATGAAAGAGAATAACGAGGTTGCTCAATAGAGCATCTAGCAAAGGATGAATTCTACTAAGAAAACCATTACAAATAACAGCAAAATCATTATGAAAGGAGCATCATTACAGATGAATTCCTAACATATCATTTAGATAATGCTGAAACAAACCAGAAAAAACATAATGTGTAAGTGAATTACATGAAAAACATACTGAACAATAATACCGTGATGGATCCTAGGTCCAAAGGGCAGAAAATGCTTTATTAAACTGATATTCAAGAAAAATTTTCATAATGCCAAGCAGCCTCTATGCTAAAAAAATCCAACCTCTACACTATGAAATTCATAAAATATATACATTTTCTCATCCTTGTACTAAGGGAATTGAGCTCAACCATTTTCTTCAAAATAAAATCAGTTACATTAAACTTGGATCGAATTTATGAAAATAGGTGTTGAAGTCAAACTCGTATCTCCTAAACCATAGCACCTGTTACAAAAAGGAAAGAGGCTTTTGTAGATAAGGTCATTTGGGATAAATACCTCTCTCAAATTTTGGAAATTCATTTCTAGTTGCTCGTAATCTATGCCACAAAAGCATCCCTAAAACAGAAAATCATTAAAAATTTAAATCTTTGAAAATGAGCTGTAAATATTTAGTCACATATCCCAATTCATGACATCTGTGAATAAAATGAAAGGGAGTTTTGTTATATGGCTTGTGGTTAACAAAAACCTCCTTGGGTTTTGTAAAATTACTTTCCATATGTTGTAAAATGGCACTGTACTAAAATGAATAAAACAGTAAAATAAATGAAAATTTTGCTTTGTTTTAATGTAGGCTCCAAATATCACTGCATATCTCCCACATAGTAGCACCTGTGCATAAATGGAAGGAATTTTTTGTTATTTGGTATGTGATGGAAAAAAACCTCTTTTACTTTTGTAAAATTCCTAACCAAACTGATTTTGTAGTAAACTTGTCCCTGTGTGCAACAACTGACCTCAAAACATGCATAACCAAGAATCAATCATTCATTTTGATCATATCTTCTAATCCAGAAACTGGTTATGGGAGTGTGATATACCATTGGAAATCTCTTTCTAGTTTTCTTCTGATGGACACACTTATGACTTGTTTTTTGCTGAATATCATGTGCAAAACATCTAACCAAACCAAACTTAGTAAGAGCTCATGTTGATCCCTGGTGACAGGCTACGAAGACTGGAACTAACAGGTCCCACCTTCTCAAAAGTAGAGAGATGTCAAAAGTTTCTTAGGGATAGTTGGATACTACCGAAGGTTCATAAAGGACTTCAGGAAATCGGCCTCTCCTTTATTTGGATTGTTGGCCAAAGATTATGAGTTTATATGGTCAAAAATGAGGCCTTAGACATTCTAAAGGGTAAGTTAACCACTGCACCAATTCTCCGAGGCCCAAACTGGGCCCTTCCCTTTCATATTCATGTTGTTACCTCACATAAAGACATAGGAGCAGCCCTAGGACAGGTAGAGGAAAAACTGCCTTATGCCTTGTCAAAGGTTGAGCTAAATTATACAGTGACCGAAAAGGAACTCCTAGTTGTTGTGCATTCATTAAACAAATTCAAGAATTACATTACAAGATATCAAACATTTGTGCATACTGACCATGCTACAATCAAATATTTAATGAACAAACCAAATGTGAATGCTCGAATTATAAGATGGTTTCTTTTATTACAGAAATTTTATCTAGCCATTATTGATAAGCCTAGTAAGGAAAATGTTGTTGCAGACTTTTTATCTAGGATAAATGTGCCTGTAGGTGAAGAAGGAGTGGTGGATGACCAGTTACCATACAAGCACTTGTTTTCTATTTGAGTTCTCTCTCCATGGTTTTCTGATATAGCAAACTATTTGGTATTAGCACAGTTCCCACCAAACTTGCCCTCCAAATAAAAGAGCAAGATAGTTAGGAAGAGTGCCCCCTTCACCTGGATTGGGGGAAATCTTTTCAAACTTGGCCCAAATCAAATCTTGAGAAGGTGTGTCAGGGAAGAAGAAGTGTTTGACATCCTTCTGACCTGTCATTATGGGCCTTGTGGAGGTCACTTTGCAGCAAAGAGGATAGCATTCAAAGTGTTACAAGCAAGCTATTATTGGCCCACTCTTCATCAAGATGTGAAAAAGTACACTAGTCAGTGTGATCAATGCCAGAAGATGGGAAAGCCTACTCCAAGAGATGAAATGCCCCTACAGCCTCAAGTGAATTTCGAGCCATTTGACAAGTGGGGCATGGACTTCATTGGGCCTAATAACCCTCCTTCAAAGAAAAAACAATACATTATTGTGTGCACTAGTTATTTGACTAAGTAGGCTAAAACCAAGGCAATTAAGGCAGAAACATAAGAGAAGGTGGCTGATTTCCTAAGGAGAATGTATTCTACAAATTTGGTAACCTAGAGAGCGAGTCACAGACCAAGGCAGCTAGTCTACCTCCAACATGATTGAAGAAATGCTCAGCCATCACAAAATCAAGCACAGGACCTCCACTCCCTATCATCCACAAGCTAATGGGCAAGTGGAGGTGACCAACAGGGCACTTGATCTGGATTTAAATAGGAATACAACAAATTACAGAGATAACCATAAACAGAAAGATCCAACGGAAATAATACTTCATTTCATTAATGGAAAATACTGAAATATGTTTACAAACATAAATGGAAATAAACCAGCTAGGGAAATGGTAGCTTATCTCTGAGAAGAGATGTGGCGGCTACATGCCTCTAAACTATATTACAATGAAGCTCGAAGGCCTATTTATTGTTGAGAAACAATGGAAAACCCTAAACATCCAAAAACCTAACCGTAGAAGATGAAATGCCAAACTGTGGGCCCCGTTTGGGTAAATTGGTACATCAAATTCCCAAGGTCGTAACTTTGGCATAAGATCTCTGTTTGGCGCACACAATATCTCGTTAAAACTATCTATCCGATAAAAACAACTTTTGGAAGAGAAACATTGGTCCATGGACCCATGTTGCTCCTAGGTTTCCCAAAAAATGTTGTTTAGGGCCTCCAAACGGCTCCAGAAGTTCAGGACCCGAAAAACTGCTAAAAATAGTAAATTGTGCTACAATTAAGGAAACTGAAAAGCTGAAAGAAACAATGGTGGGGGTCCAAGTGGACTTGGTGGGTGGCCACCAATATTTACCTGGATCATTCCTCCCCCCTTAGGAAGCAATGGCCCCCATTGTGTTGAGTTCCTCTATGAGATGAGGAAACTTTTGCTGAACTTGGTCCCTGGTGAGCCACTTGCCCTGGTGAAGGAGTTGGCCTGCTTTGACAACTCAATATAGTTTTATATTCTACTGGCGAGTGTGCTTGATCTATGTGTCCATGATTCGATCAGTTGCAGCTTGTTCCATGCAATCTGCATTTAACTTTGTGGGTGTGAGTTGTTCTGCAATGTCGGATGTGTCTAGTAATGGTGGAAAGTATGGCTGAAGGCAGTCCACATTGAACATTGGGTGCAGGCCAAGGAATGGGGGAATTCTAAGCTCAAATGCATTGTCTCCCATAGCCTTGATAATGGTGTAAGGACCATATCGGAGTGGTTTGATTTTTTGATAGGCTTCGGTAAGGTGTTCCTTTTGCAAATGCAACCAGACTTTTTCGCCCACCTGAAACTTGTGTGGCACTTAGTGTTGATCATGTCGCTACTTGTACTTGGCATTTGATTTTTCTAGAATGTCATGGACATGCTGGAAAATATGTTGGATGTGCTCAATGAAGTTCTTTTCCTTATTTGTTTCAGACTGAACATGAGTTGAATCTGTGTGAGTAGCTGCAAATGGCATGGCCACATCAATGGGACATAGTGGCTAGAATCCCAAGCCCACCTGGAAGGGGATGTGGCCAGTCAAGCTGTGGAGAGCCTAGTTGTAGCTGTGTTGAACATAGGGTAGGCTCTTGTCCCATGCGCGTGGATGCTTTGAGTTGTACATGTGCAGAATGTGTACGATCATCCTGTTGACAACCTCTATCTGGCCATCAGTTTGAGGATGGAAGGTTGTGGACTTAGTGAGTTTGGTGTCTAGCATCGACCAGAGATTGGACCAAAATTTACTGAGGAACCTCCTATCCTGATTTGAGATGATAGACTATGGGATCCCAACGTGTACCCACACTCGTTCAAAGAAGAGTTTAGCAGTGGCTTCTATTGTGGTATTGTTCTTACAGGCCACCATAATGGCCATCTTCGAGAACCTGTTGACGACCACAAAAACACAGTCACTTCCATGCTTAGTGGAAGGAAGGCCTGACATGTAATCCATGGAGATGGATTCCCAACATTGACTCGAGGTAGGCAGTGGGGTATAGAGGCCTTGCTTCTTGATGGTTGGTTTGGCAATGACGTAGGCAATGCATGATCTGATGTACTTCCCGACATCCTGTCGAATATTTGGCCAATAGAAATACTTCTATAGTACTACCATCGTTTTTTCGACCCAAAAATGCCCTGCAACCCAATTGTAGTGTGCTTCCCAAATAATCTTGTCATGCTCGCTTGAAGGAACACAAAGGTGACCCAGGTGGCATAACAAGGCATCCTAGAGGTGAAAATCTAGTACATGCTGACCCTCCAAGAGTGTCTGGTATGTGTGGCCAAATTCTGGGTCGCTTTTGTAGAGAAGTGGCTAATCAGAAGTCCCATGCCCACAAGAGTTGAGCACGGTGGTTAATGCCACGATCGGTGGTCGACTGAGGCACTCTGCAACATTATTGGTGCTTCCCTTCTTATACTTGATATTCAAATGGAATTTTTGCGGGTATGTGGACCACTTCTGATGGCAATCATTCTACAATTTCCCTTGGGTCTGTATGAACTACAGGGGTTGGTGGTCTTTGTGGATGACTGTTTCCTTCCCCAAAATGTAATGCTTCCATTGTTGGCAGGCCTACATAATGGAATACATCTCTTTGTCATAAGTGGGATATTGTCGGACTGTGTCTGAAAGTGTCTCACTGTGATATACCACTAGATGCCTGTGTTGAGTAAGGACTGCCCTAATAGCATAGTAAGGGGCATCTGTCTCGACCTCAAATGGTTGTTGCAAGTCTAGAAATGTGAGCACGGGTGCTGAGCAGAGGCAATATTTCAACTTTGTGAATGCCTTATGTTGAGATTCAGACCAAAAGAATTTTGCTTTCGCTCCTCCCTTGGTGACTTGACTCAAGGGCCAAGTGATATGAGAAAATCCCAACACAAACCACGGTAGAAGTTGGCAAGACCTAGAAAGTTGCAGAGCTCTGTCACAGTGGTTGGAGATGGCTAGTCCCGAATGACTTGGATCTTGGCTGGATCCAGATGCACCCCCTGTTCATCAATAATTTATCCCAGATACTGAACCTGGGTCATGCCAAAAGTGCATTTCTCCAAATTGGCACATAACTTGTGTTGCCGCAGTGTTTGGAGAACCTGTCGGATGTGGTGAAGGTGCTCTTACCAACTCTCGCTGAAGATCAGGATGTCATCCAAGTATACCACTACAAATGAGTTGGTGAATGGCTGCAAGATGTCATCCATTAGCCTCATGAAGGTTGAAGGAGCATTCATAAATCCGAAAGGCATAACCAACCATTCGAAAAGGCCCTCCTTGGCATTGAAGGCAGTCTTCCACACATCGAAGGGTTCAATTGGTACCTGGTGATATCCTGACTTCATATCGATCTTGCTGAAATATTTTCCCCCCTTTAGTTGGTCTAGGAGGTCATCAATCCATGGGATCGGGTACCTATTATGGACAATGATCTTGTTCAGTGCACAATAGTCAATACAGAGTCTCCAAGTCCCATCCTTCTTCTGTACCAACATGATCGGGCTCCCACAGGGTGATGAACTCGGACAGATGTGACCTTTCTGTAGTAGCTCTTGAATTTGCCTCTTGATTTCATCATTCTCTATAATGGAACACTTATAGATAGGTCCATTAGGTAGCGATGCACCTGGGGTCAGATCGATGGAGTGCTTGACCTAACAGTGTAGAGGAACCCTTGCGGGGGAGGTGAAGATGTCCTCATACTCCACGACCTTGTCCATCTGTAGTTGCTGTGCAGAGGGGCCCTGTTTGGAGGTCATGGCCACCGTATTCTTCTTTCCATGAGGGCGTATCATTAGGAAAACAAATTTCCCAGTTTTGGAAATGAGCTTATTGCATTGTTTTACAATAACCAAAGAGATGGTGGTAGGCAGTGCTACCTCTGGTATCCTATACAACTTATTTCCTAGAGTAACAATAACAGCGTGGGGCCTTGATTCATACACAACATGTCTCTTTCACAAGTATGGTTGTACTAATAATACATCACAAACTTCAAGGGGAGTAATGTCATGCAATACCTCATCCGTGAAGGACTTGATGTTGTATGGAAGACGACACTACTGGCTCACGCAAAGATCCTGCCCTTGGTGAAGCCACTCAATGGTATACGGTTGTGGATGTGTTGTGTTCGGTAAGCCCAGCCACTTCATCACCTCTGCCAAAATGAGGTTCTTTTGGCTCTCGCTGTTGGGTCCCTATAATACTAGTGATTACCCCATTACTATGGTAGTTATACCCCTTATTTATATTGTTGTGCCCCTATTACCCACATATTGTTATTTCTGTGCCCCATAGAATCCCTCTATTATTATTTTTGTGGCTTTATATTATTATTGTTAGGTCAGCTGGATTATATTGTGACTCCTTAGACTCCTATATATAGAAAGGAGGTTTTGTCATTTGTATCATCGAAGAATTTTTCATTTATGTAATGTAAAGGAGGT